>JARQOD010000619.1:0-136144 GCA_033576555.1 Oophaga sylvatica
ACAGGGCCCCAGCAGCAACGGGGCCAAGGCGCACACGAGCCAAAGGCAGCACAAGGGACCCCCGGCAGCTCACAGGGCCCCAGGCGCGCACAAGGTCTTCAGGCAGCACACGAGGGTCCCCAGACGATGTATAGGGGACACAGGCAGCAAACGGGGCCCCAGGCGACGCACAGGGGACACAGGCAGAAGCACAGGGGCCCCAGGTAGTGCACAGG
The DNA here is from genome assembly GCA_033576555.1 of Oophaga sylvatica. Lineage (NCBI taxonomy): Eukaryota > Metazoa > Chordata > Amphibia > Anura > Dendrobatidae > Oophaga > Oophaga sylvatica. The sequence continues at coordinate 216 of JARQOD010000619.1, forward strand.
GCCCCACGCAGCACACGGGGCCCAAAGGCTGCACAAGGGGCCCCAGGCACTCACAGGTCCCCAGGCAAAGCACAGAGACTCCAGGCAGCTCACAGGGCCCCAGGCTGCACACAGGAACCCCAGGCAGCACACAGGAACCCAGGCAGCACACAGGAGCCCCATGCTGCACACAAGGGTCCCGGGCAGCGCACAGGGGCCCCAGGCAGAGCACATTGCACGGGGCTCACAGGTGACGCACAAAGCCACAGGCACACACGGGGCCCCAGCGGAGCACAGGAGCTACAGCAGCGCACAGGGCCCCAGCAGCGTACAGGGGCCACAGGCAACAGCAAGGCCCCAGGCAGAGCACAGGGGCCTCAGGCAGCACACGGGGCCCCAGGCAGCGCACGGGGGCCCCAGCAGCACACAAGGCCCCAGGCAGAAAAACAGGGCCCCGGGACAGCACACGGGCCCCGGGCAGCGCACAGGGGACCCGCGGCACACAGGAGCACAGGCAGCGCAGGGGGCCCCCAGGCAGCATACAGGGACCCACAGGCCAGCAACACAAGGCCCCAGGCAGAGCACAGGGGCCTCAGGCAGTGCACGGGGCCACCAGGCTGTGCACGGGCCCCCAGGCGGTGCACTGGGCCCCAGGCAAAACACAGGAGACCCAGGCAAAACACAGGGCCCAGGCAGCGCACAGGGGCCCCAGGCAGCACAAAAGGCCCCAGCAGAGCACAGGGACCCCAGGCAGAGCACAGGGGCCCCAGGCAGAGCACAAGGGACCCGGGCGGCACGCAGGAGCTACAGTCTGCGCACGGGGCCCCAGGCGGCGCAAAGGGCCACAGGCAGCACAGGAGGCCTCAGCAGCACAGGGGCCCCAGGCAGCACAGGGCCCCAGGCAGCGCGCAGGGCTACAGGCACGCACGGGACCCCGGGTGGCACACAGGGGCCACCGGCAGTGCACGGGGCCCCAGGCATAGAAACAGGGCGCCAGGCACAACAGGGGCCCCAGGCAGAGCACAGGGGCCACAAGCAGTGCACGGGCCCTAGACATTACACGGGGCCCCAGGCAGCAGACAGGGCCCCAGGCGAGCACAGGGCCCCAGGCAGCACACGGGGCCCCAGGCAGCGCACAGGGCCCACAGGCAGTGCACGGGGCCCCGTGCACACGGGGCCCCAGGCGTCGCACAGGGCCCTAGGCGGCCCACGGGCCCCACGAAGTGCACGGGGGACCCAGGCAGCGAAACAGGGCCCCAGGCAGCACACAAAGCCCCATGCAGAGCACAGGGGCCCTGGCAGCGCACATGGGACCCATGCGGCACACAGGAGCAAAAAGGCAGCGCAACGTGGCCCCAGGCATTGCACGGGTCCCCAGGCGACGCACAGGGCCACAGGCCGCACACAGGGCCCAGGCAGCACACAGGGGCCACGGCAGCGCACAGGATTCCAGGCAGCACACAGGTGCAACAAGCAGCAAAGGGGCCCCAGGAAAGAACACTGGGCCAAAGGCAGCACAGGCCCAAGGCAGCTCACAGGGCCCCTGGCAGAGCACAGGGACTTCAGACAGCACACGGGGCCCCAGGCAGCATACAGGGGCCCCAGGCAGCGCACAGGGCCCCAGGCAGCGCACAGGAGCCCCAGGCACGCACAGGGGCCCAGGCAGAGCACAGGGGCCCCAGGCAGCACAGAGGCCCCAGGCAGCACACGGGGCCCCGGGCGGCGCACAGGGCCATAGCGCCAAAAGGGCCCCAGGCAGCATACAGGCCACAGGCAGCACAGGGCCCCCGGCAGCTCACAGGGCCCAGCGGGCACAAGGCCCCAGGCAGCCACGGGGCCACAGGAGACGCAAGGGGACACAGGCAGCACAGGGGCCCCAGGCGACGCACAGGGACACGGGCAGCACACGGGCCCAGGCAGCAACAGGGCCCCAGGCAGTGCACAGGGGCCCCAGGCGTGCACAGGGCCCCAGGCAGAGCACAGGGGCCCCAGGTAGTGCACAGGGCCCCAGGCAGCACACAGGGGACCAGGCGGCACACAGGAGCTACAGGCATCGCACGGGGCCCCAGGCAGCGCACAGGGGCCACAGGCAGCACACAAGGCCCCAGGCAGAGCACAGGGGCCCAGGCAGCCACAGGGACCCAGGGCACACAGGAGCTAAAGGCAGCGCACAGTGCCCCAGGCGCGCACAGGGGCCACAAGCAGCACATGGCCGGCGCCCAGGCCAGGCAGCGCACGGGAGCCAGTCACGAAACAGGGGCCCCAGGCAAGCACAGGGGCCACAAGCAGTGCACGTGGCCCTAGACATTACACGGGGCCCCAGGCAGCAGACAGGGGCCCCAGGGAGCACAGGGCCCCAGCAGCACACGGGGCCCCAGGCAGCGCACAGGGCCCCCAGGCATGCACGGGGCCCCAGGTGGCACACGGGGCCCCAGGCGTCGCACAGGGGCCCTAGGCGGCCCACGGGGCCCCACAAAGTGCACAGGGGACCCAGGCAGCGCACAGGGGCCCCAGGCAGCACACAAAGCCCCATGCAGAGCACAGGGGCCCTGGCAGCGCACAGGGACCCATGCGGCACACAGGAGCTAAAGGCAGCGCACGTGGCCCCAGGCATTGCACGGGGCCCCAGGCGAGCACAGGGGCCACAAGCGCACGGGCCCAGGCGAGCACAGGGGCCCAGGCGCAACAGGGCCCAGGCGGACACAGGGGCCACAGGCAGCGCACAGGATTCCAGGCAGCACACAGGTGCAACAAGCAGCAAAGGGGCCCCAGGCAACACACTGGGGCCAAAGGCAGCACAAGGGGCCCAAGGCAGCTCACAGGGCCCCGGCAGAGCACAGGGACTTCAGACAGCACACGGGGCCCCAGGCAGCACACAGGGGCCCAGGCAGCGCACAGTGGCCCCAGGCAGCGCACAGGAGCCCCAGGCAGCGCACGGGGCCCAGGCAGAGCACAGGGGCCCCAGGCAGCACAGGAGGCCCCAGGCAGCACACGGGGCCCCAGGCGGCGCACAGGGGCCATAGGCATCACAAGGAGCCCCAGGCAGCATACAGCTGCCAAAGGCAGCACAAGGGGCCCCCCGGCAGCTCACAGGGTCCCAGGCGGTGCACAAGGGTCCCCAGGCAGCTCACAGGGTCCCAGGAGACGCATAGGGACACAGGCAGCACATGGGGCCCCAGGCGACGCACAGGGGACACAGGCAGCACATGGGCCACAGGCAGCGCACAGTGGCCCCAGGCAGTGCACAGGGGCCCCAGGCGGTGCACAGGGGCCCCAGGCAGAGCACAGGGGCCCCAGTAGTGCACAGGGCCCCAGGCAGCACACAGGGGACACAGGCGGCACACAGGAGCTAAAGGCATCGCACGGGGCCCCAGGCAGCGCACAGGGGCCACAGGCAGCACACAAGGCCCCAGGCAGAGCACAGGGGCCCAGGCAGCGCACAGGGGACCCATGCGGCACACAGGAGCTAAAGGCAGCGCACAGTGTCCCAGGCCGCGCACAGGGGCCACAGGCAGCACATAAGGCCCCAGGCAGCGCACAGGGGCCCTAGGCAGCGCACGGGGAGCCAGTCGACGCACAGGGGCCCCAGGCAGAACACGGGGTGACAGGCAGCGCACGTGATTCCAGGCAGCACACAGGTGCAACAAGCAGCACAAGGGGCCCCAGGCAGAAACACTGGGGCCAAAGGCGGCACACGGGGGCCAAAGGCAGCACAAGGGCCCCAGGCAGCTCACAGGGCCCCGGGCAGAGCACAGGGACTCCATGCAGCACACGGGGCCCCAAGCAGCAAACAGGGGCCCCAGGCAGCACACAGGGTCCACAGGCAGCACACAAGGCCCCAGGCAGAGCACAGGGCCCCAGGCAGCACAGGAGGCCCCAGACATCGCACAGGGGCCTCAGGCAGCGCACAAGGGCCCCAGGCAGCACACAAGGCCCCACGCAGAGCACAGGGGCCCCAGGCAGCACAGGAGGCCCCAGGCAATTCACAGGGGCCACAGGCAGCTCACGGGGCCCCAGGCAGCGCACAGGGCCACAGGCAGCACACAAGGCCCCAGGCAGCGCACAGGGGCCCCAGGCAGCGCACAAGGCCCCAGGCAGAGCACAGGGACCCCAGGCAGAGCACAGGGGCCCCAGGCAGAGCACAGGGGACCCAGGCAACGCACAGTTGACCCAGGCGGCCACACAGGAGCTACAGGCTGCGCACGGGGCACCAGGCGGCGCAAAGGGGCCACAGGCAGCACAGGAGGCCTCAAGCAGAGCACAGGGGCCCCAGGCAGCACAGGAGGCCCCAGGCAGCGCGCAGGGGCCCCAGGCAGAGAACGGGGCCCCAGGCGGCACACAGGAGCTACAGGCAGTGCACGGGACCCCAGGCGGCACACAGGGGCCACCGGCAGTGCACGGGGCCCCAGGCATAGCACAGGGGCGCCAGGCACAACATGGGGCCCCAGGCGGAGCACAGGGCCACAAGCAGTGCACGTGGCCCTAGACGTTACACAGGGCCCCAGGCAGCGGACAGGGGCCCCAGGCGGAGCACAGGGCCCCAGGCAGCACACGGGGCCCCAGGCAGCGCACAGGGCCCCCAGGCAGTGCACGGGCACCAGGTGGCACACCGGGCCCCAGGCGTCGCACAGGGTCCCTAGGCGGCCCACGGGGCCCCACGAAGTGCACAGGGGACCCAGGCAGCGCACAGGGGCCTCAGGCAGCACACAAAACCCCATGCAGAGCACAGGGGCCCTGGCAGCGCACAGAGGACCCATGCGGCACACAGGAGCTAAAGGCAGCGCACGTGGCCCCAGGCAGTGCACGGGGCCCCAGGCGACGCACAAGGGCCACAGGCAGCGCACGGTGCCCCAGGCGGAGCACAGGGGCCCCAGGCCGCACACAGGGGCCCAGGCGGCACACAGGGGCCACAGGCAGCGCACGGGATTCCAGGCAGCACACAGGTGCAACAAGCAGCAAAGGGCCCCAGGCAGCACACTGGGGCCAAAGGCAGCACAAGGGGCCCAAGGCAGCTCACAGGGCCCCTGGCAGAGCACAGGGACTTCAGACAGCACAGGGGCCCCAGGCAGCGCACAGGAGCCCCAGGCAGCGCACAGGGGCCCAGGCAGAGCACAGGGGCCCCAGGCAGCACAGGAGGCCCCAGGCAACGCACAGGGGCCACAGGCAGCACACGGGGGCCCCAGGCGGCGCACAGGGGCCATAGGCATCACAAGGAGCCCCAGGCAGCATACGGCTGCCAAAGGCAGCACAAGGGTCCCAGGCGGTGCACAAGGGTCCCCAGGCAGCTCACAGGGTCCCAGGCGACGCATAGGGGACACAGGCAGCACATGGGGCCCCAGGCAACGCACAGGGGACACAGGCAGCACACGGGGCCACAGGCAGCGCACAGTGGCCCCAGGCGGTGCACAGGGGCCCCAGGCGGTGCACAGGGCCCCAGGCAGCGCACAGGGGACCCAGGCAACACACAGGGGCCCCAGGCGGTGCACAGGGCCCCAGGCAGAGCACAGGGGCCCCAGGCAGCACACAGGGCCCCAGGCGGCGCACGGGGCGACAGGCAGCGCACGTGATTCCAGGCAGCACACAGGTGCAACAAGCAGCACAAGGGGCCCCAGGCAGCACACTGGGGCCAAAGGCAGCACACGGGGGCCAAAGGCAGCACAAGGGGCCCCAGGCAGCTCACAGGGCCCCTGGCAGAGCACAGGGACTCCATGCAGCACACGGGGCCCCAAGCAGCACACAGGGGCCCCAGGCAGCACACAGGGTCCACAGGCAGCACACAAGGCCCCAGGCAGAGCACAGGGGCCCCAGGCAGCACACAAGGCCCCAGGCAGAGCACAGGGGCCCCAGGCAGCACAGGAGGCCCCAGGCAATGCACAGGGGCCCCAGGCAGCGCACAGGGGCCACAGGCAGCACACAAGGCCCCAGGCAGAGCACAGGGGCCCCAGGCAACACACAGGGGCCCCAGGCAGCGCACGGGGCCCCAGGCAGCACACGGGGCCCCAGGCGGCGCACAGGGCCATAGGCAGCGCAAAGGTTCCAGGCAGCACACAGGGGCCACAAGCATCACAAGGAGCCCCAGGCAGCATACGGCGGCAAAAAGGCAGCACAAGGGGCCCCCGTAAGCTCACAGGGCCCCAGGCGGTGCACAAGGGTCCCCGAGGCAGCTCACAGGGTCCCAGGCGACGCATAGGGGACACAGGCAGCACATGGGGCCCAGGCGACGCACAGGGGACACAGGCAGCACACAGGGCCACAGGCAGTGCACAGTGGCCCCAGGCGGTGCACAGAGGCCCCAGGCAGTGCACAGGGCCCCAGGCAGAGCACAGGGGCCCCAGGTAGGGCACAGGGACCCCAGCAGAGCACAGGAGGCCCCAGGCAATGCACAGGGGCCACAGGCAGTGCACGGGGCCCCAGGCAACGCACAGGGGCCACAGGCAGCACACAAGGCCCCAGGCAGAGCACAGGTGCCCCAGGCAGCGCACGAGGCCCCAGGAGGAGCACAGGGGCCCCAGGCAGCACACGGGATCACAGGCAGAGCACGGGGCTCCAGGCAGCGCACAGGGGCCATAGGCAGCGCAAAGGGTTCCAGGCAGCACACAGGGGCCACAAGCATCACAAGGGGCCCCAGGCAGCACACGGCGGCCAAAGGCAGCACACGGGGTCAAAGGCAGCACAAGGGCCCCTGGCAGCTCACAGGGCCCCAGGCAGCACACAGGGCCATAGGCAGCGCACGGGGCCCAAGGCAGCACACGGGGTCCCAGGCAGCGCACAGTGGCCCCAGCCGGTGCACAGGGCCCCAGGCGGTGCACAGGGCCCCAGGCAGCTCACAGGCCCCAGGCGGTGCACAAGGGTCCCCAGGCAGCTCACAGGGTCCCAGGCAGCACACAAGGCTAAAGGCAGCGCACGGGGCCCCCAGGCTGCGCACAGGGCCACAGGCAGCACACAAGGCCCCAGGCAGAGCACAGGGGCCCCAGCAGCACAGGAGGCACCAGGCAGCGCACAGGGACCCCAGGCAGCGCACGGGGCCCCAGGCGGAGCACAGGGGCCACAGGCAGCGCACGGGTTCCAGACAGCACACAGGGGCTACAAGCAGCACAAAGGGCCCCAGGCAGTTCACGGGGCCTCAGGAAAAGCACAGGACTCCAGGCAGCTCACAGGGCCCCAGGCTGCACACAGGGACTCCAGGCAGCGCACAGGGGCCCCAGGCTACACACAGGGGTCCCAGGCAGCATACAGGGGCCACAGGCAGCACACGACCCCAGGCAGAGCACAGTGCACGGGCTTCAGGCGATGCACAGGAGCCACAGGCAGCGCACAGGGGCCACAGGCTGCATACAAGGCCCCAGGCAGAGCACAGGGGCCCCAGGAAGCACAAGGGGCCCCAGGCAGTGCACAGGGGCCCCAGGCAGCACACAAGGCCCCAGACAGCACACGGGCCCCAGGCAGCGCACAGGGGACCCAGGCGGCACACAGAGCTACAGGCAGCGCATGGGGCCCCAGGCAGCGTACAGAGGCCACAGGCAGCACACAAGGCCCCAGGCAGAGCACAGGGGCATCAGCAGTGAACGGGGCCCCAGGCAGCACACAAGGCCCCAGGCAGAGCACAGGGGCATCAGGCAGTGAACGGGGCCCCAGGCAGTGCACGGGGCCCCAGGCGGCACATGAGGCCCCAAGCGGAATCAAGGGCCCCAGCAGCGCACAGGGCCCCAGTCGATGCACAGGGGACCCAGGCAGAGCACATTTGGGGGGGCGATGTATCTGCCATACCGAATTTTGTTGAATTCCTTGACAATAATGAATTTAATATTCGTTTCACCCACAGATCTGATCCTAGAACAATTTCATTTTTGGTCTTGATTTGAGTGGTATACAGGGACAAGCTATTTCTTCTAGAACCCATATCAAACCATTTGGGGGAACACTATTCTCCATGCAAAAGTAGTCATCCCAGACATACCATTAAGTCTGTCCCTTTGGGAGAATATATTAGAATCAGAAGAAATTGTAGCAATGATAGAGATTTAGATGAACAATTGATACACTTGATGCTAGGTTAAATAACCGCAGCTATCCTAGGTGGATGATGAACAGGGCTCGACGTATTGTGCATGAAAAAAAACGAGAGGATCTCATTGATTCAAAAAGCCGGATTAACTTACCGGTAATGCTCTTTATAGAGCCCACGACAGCACCCACTGATAGAGGGGATCCGCCCCTAGGAACAGGAAACCTACAGAGAGATAAAAGGGGCGGCCCCCCTCGCTCCTCAGTTGGATTACAGAGAATGAGAGGAACCGCCACACAAGTTTCAGTTAATTTGCTCCATAATACGTTTAAGGTATATATACATATTTACACTGCTAGACTATGTACATACATTTAGCCCTTCACCCAACGGAATACACCGTGCATACTATAACTAGGGGAGGGAAGTGAGTGGGTGCTGTCGTGGGCTCTATAAAAGAGCATTACCGGTAAGTAATCCAGCTTTTTCTCTTCGCCACGACAGCACCCACTGAGAGATTTTCAGAGACTATCACCTGGGAGGGACCACTGTATCAAGGACTGATCTACCAAACACTAGGTCTGTTGAGGAAGATAGATCTAATCTATAGTGATCATAGAAGGTAGAAGGTGAAGCCCAGGTTGCGGCCTTACATATAAGGTCTATCGGGACATCTGCTCTTTCTGCCAGGGAGAAGATATGGTTCGTGCGGAATGTGCTTTCAACCCTTGTGGTGGGACTTTCCCCTTTGTCACATACGCCAGAGATATTGCGTCTCTAATCCATCGAGACAGCGTACTCTTCGTCACTCCTGCACCTTTACGGCTACCCTGGAACGAGACAAAGAGAGCCCTGCTCTGCCTCCAGGGTCTAGTCCTGTCCAGATATGCTAAGACGGCCCTTTTAACATCTAAAGTGTGGAATCTTTCTTCCTGTGGTGATGAGGGGCTATCATAAAAGGAAGGAAGGTAAATCTCCTGGGATCTATGAAATTTTGTCGCCACTTTAGGAAGATAAGACAGGTCTGTTTTTAAGACTATCTTGTCCTGAGATACCGATAGGAAAGGAGGATCTATCGATAAGGCCTGGAGATCACTCACTCTTCTCGCTGAGACCAAGGCTACCAACAAAATGGTTTTTAAATGAAACATACTTTATTGGAACTGAATGGAGGGGTTCAAATGGACTTTCCGTTAAGGCGTCTAGAACTAAGTTTAAGTCCCAAGATGGCATCTGCGGTATATAAACTGGTTGTGTTCGATGGCAGGCTGAAATAAATCGAGCCACCCATTTATTGCCTGCTACATCCTGACTGTATAAGGCTCCTAGAGCTGACACTTGGACTTTAAGTGTATTTACTGAAAGACCTAACTCATGTCCTTTTTGCAAAAATTCTAGGATAGACGGGATAGGTACTTCATCAGATAGGCGTGCTGAATGAAATGTTAAGAATTTTTCCAGATTCTGGCATATATATTGGTTGTGATCTCTTTTCTACTATGCAGAAGGGTATTAATTAGACCGTCTGAAAACCCTCTTTTCTTTAATAGCTGCCTTTCAAATTCCAAGCCGTGAGGCGAAGACCTTTGACCTGAGGTGGTGAAATGGTCCCTGTGAGAGAAGGTCCCGGTCCCAAGGAAGAATCCATGGATCTGAAACCGACATGGTCCTCCAGCCATGAGAACCATGGCCTTTTGGCCAGAACGAGCTATTAAGATTATTCTTGCTCCTTCCTCCCTGATTTTCCAGATGACGGTTGGTAGTAACATCATTGGAGGAAAGGCATAAGCTAGGCGAAAAGTCCACGGGTCTGCAAAGCATCCAGTATGTCCGGACTGTCCATCCTGAACAGTGAAGCAAACCTTTCGACTTGTCTGTTGTTCCTTGTGGCAAACAGGTCTATTTCTGGCTTGCCCCATCTGACTGCTATCACGTTGAAGATTCGGCGACTGAGCATCCATCCTCCCTGATGTAGAGTATGGCGACTGAGGAAATCTGCTTTGATATTGTCTGCTCCTCTGACATGAAATGCTGATAGGGACAAGAGATGATTTTCTGCCAATTTTAGAATTTTCCCCGCGATAGACATGAGCGCTGCTGATCGTGTTCCTCCTTGGTGGTTTATGTATGCTACAGAGGTGGTGTTGTCTGATAGAATTCTTGTATGAGTTCCTTGTAGCTGCGGAAGAAAGTTATATATAGCATAATATATGGCTTTTAATTCTCTCATATTTTACGAGTCCTCTACCTCAGATCTAGACCACTTTCCCTGCACAATATAGTCTTTTAAATGCGCTCCCCATCCCAAGGGACTGGCATCTGTGGTTACTATATTTGAGGGGACCACTACCCAAGGAACCCCTCCCGAAAGATTATCTGGATCTAGCCACCACCTTAGGGAATTGACTACTTCAGATGGTAGGGATATCATGCTTTCTAATTGTCCCTGCAGATTTTCTTCCTCCTGTAGGATGATTCTTTGCAATCTTCTGGTATGAAACTGAGCCCACTAGACTGCCGGAATACAAGAGGTCAAAGAACCTAGCAAGGACATACCTGCTCTTAGTGATATTACGGGATTATTTACCACAAGTCGTACTTTATTGATTACAGTTAATTTCTTTGCCTCTGGTAGCAGACATTTCTGACTTACTGAATTAAGATGAAGGCCTAGGAACGTCTGACAGGTTACCGGTGAAGCCTGGATTTTTCCCAGTTTATCAGCCAACCTAAGTTCTGCAAGGATGAGATTACGTCAGATAGTCTGTGCTCACACTGCAGATACGAATTTCCCACTATTAGAATATCATCCAGGTATGGATTACCAGGGTATCTTTTATTCGCAAGTATGACATCACCTCCAGCATTAGTTTGGTGAAGACGCGGGGTGCCATAGATAGTCCGAAGGGCATTGCCGTGAATTGTAGATGACGAATTCGGCCCTCTAATATAACTGCTACTCGTAGAAACCGCTGATGCGAGATCTGTAATTGGCAGGTGGTAATACGCATCCTTGAGGTCCACGACCGCCATGTAGCATCTGGGAAACAGAAGTTTAATGGCTGATCGTATAGACTCCATTTTAAAAGTCCGGGCCTTCAAAAAGGTATTCAGTTTCTTTAAATTAATTATGGTTCTAAATGAACCATCTGGTTTAGATACCAGAAAAAGGGGAGAATAAAAGCCTTTCCCTCTTTGATGAATCGGAACCTCTACTATACCTTTTATGTAATAGCCTTTAATTTCCAATTCTAATGACTCCTGTTGAGTCTGAGACTTTAAAGAAGTCAATAGAAAGGAGTCCGGAGGATTCCGGACAAATTCCAATGCTAGACCTGATTTTTATAATATTAATGGCCCAGGGTTTGAAGTGATTTTTTCCCAGTGACAGCAAAAGTATAACAGTCTGCCACCCACAGGTAGATCAACACTACCGAATTTTTCTCCTGATCTAAAGGGACGTTTACCGAACAAGTTTCCTTTCGGCCTGAAGTCCTTATTATTCCAGGGTTCTGGGCTTTAAAGTCCTTTTTTCTCCCAAACGCTGGCTTCCTGAATGACCTCCTGTAGGATGGAACGTATGGATTAGGGAAGCCTTTCTTTCTCTCTGCTGCCTTGGTTAGGATGTCATCTAGTACTGCACCAAACAGATACTCACCCTGGCAGGGTATAGCGCAGAGTTTAGACTTAATCTGAGTGTCTCCCTTCCAGCCTTTTAGCCATAACACTCTCCTAGCTGCGTTAGTTAAACCCGCCGTTCTGCTGCTAGGCGGAGAGAATCTAATGAAGCATCTGACAAAAAGGCTGCTGCACCCCTAATTAGTGAATGGAGGCACGTAGCTTATCTTCTGGATAGACAATTTTTATATTGTCCTATAACTGGTCTAACCATATTAACCCCTTCCCGACCCATGACGCCGACGTCGGCGTCATGAAAACCTGTGCCATCCCGACCCATGACGCCGACGTAGCGTCATGCTATAAATCATGTTACTGCGGTCGGGGGTCCGGGGTCACTGAAAGGTCACCCGACCCGCAGTAACAGGACCCTTACTGCATCACCACAGGGGGTTGGCTTAACCCCACGTGGCCACGATCGCTCTGATTGGCTGTTAAAAGTGAAACTGCCAATCAGAGCGATTTGTAATATTTCACCAATGAAACTGGTGAAATATTACAATCCAGCCATGGCCGATGCTGCAATAGCATCTGCCATGGCTGGAGACCGCGATCAGACCCCCCCCCACACCATGTCACGGCGGTGATCGGCCGCCGCCATCGAAAGATGGCAGCGATCGGTCACCGCCGCGCTGTCTGCTCCCCTGCTCCTGCGATCACCCCCCCTCCCCTTCCGATCCCCCCCCTCACCTTCCGACGTCCCCTACTCACCTCTCTTCGGTCCCCCGATGTCCCTGGATCCGTCCCGGCGGCTGCCCGGGATTCTTCATGGGCGCCGCCATCTTGGAAAATGGCGGGCGCATGCGCAGTGCGCCCGCCGCCGGCGCATGCGCAGTGCGCCCTCCATTGTAAAAAAATTTATTTTGATCACTGTGATAAACTGTCACAGTGATCAAAATAAAAAAAAAGTAAATGAACCCCCCCCCGTCATAGGTAGGGACAAATAATAAAAAAAATATTTTTTTTTTTTCCTAGCGGATTTTGCTGCTGATCGCAGCTGATTTTGCTGCGGATCCGCAGCGGATATCGCGGCTGATCCGCGGCGGATTTCGCGGCGGATCCGCGGCGGATTTCGCTGAGGATCCGCGGCGGATATCGCGCTGATCCGCGGCTGATTTCGCTGCTGATCCGCGGCGGATTTCGCTGCTGATCCGCGGCGGATTTCGCTGCTGATCCGCGCGGATTCGCTGCTCATCCACTGCGGATCCCGCTGATTTTGCTGCTGATCCGCGGCGGATTTCGCTGCGGATCCGCGGCGGATTTCGCTGCGGATCCGCGGCTGATTTCGCTGGGGGATCCGCGCTGATTTCGCTGCGGATCCGCGGCGGATTTCGCTGCTCATCCCGCAACTGGATTTTTCTGCTTGATTCGCGGCGGATCCGCGGCGGATTTCGCTGCTGATCCGCGGCGGATTTCGCTGCTGATCCGCGCGGATTTCGCTGCTGATCCGCGACGATTCGCTGCGGATCCGCTAAACGGATCCGCACTGATTTCGCTGCGATCCGCGACTGATTTCGCTGCGGATCCGCGGCGGATTTCGCTGCTGATCCGTGGCGGATTTCGCTGCTGATCCGCGGCGGATTTCGCTGCTGATCCGCGGCGGATTCGCTGCTGATCCCGCTGCGATCCGCGGCTGATTTCGCTGCTGATCCGCGGCGGATTTTCGCTGCGGATTTCGCTGCGGATCCGCGGCTGATTTCGCTGCGGATCCGCGGCTGATTTCGCTGCTGATCCTGGCAGATTTCGCTGCTGATCCGCAACTGATTTTGCTGCTGATTCGCGGCGGATCCGCGCGGATTTCACTGCTGATCCGCGGCGGATTTCGCTGCTGACCCGACGGATTTCGCTGCGGATCCGCTACTGATTTCGCTGCGGATCCGCGACTGATTTCGCTGCGGATCCGCGCGCATTTCGCTGCGGATCCGCGGCGGATTTTGCTGCTGATCCGCGACTGATTTTTGCTGCTGATTCGCGGGGGATTCGCTGCTATCCGCGGCTTGATTTCGCTGCTGATCCGCGGCTGATTTCGCTGCTGATCCGCGGCTGATTTCGCTGCTGATCCGCGCGGATTTCGCTGCTGAATCCGCTGGCGGATTCGCTGCTGATCCGCGGCGGATTTCGACGCTGATCCACGGCTGATTTCGCTGCTGATCCGCGGCGGATTTTGCTGCTGATCCGCGGCGGATTTTGCTGCTGACCGTGGCGGATTTTGTTCTGATCCGCGACTGATTTTGCTGCGGATCCGCGGCTGATTATCTGCTGATTCATCTGCGCTAGCGGTATAGCATAACGCGATCGCGTTATGCTATACCGTTACCAGCCGGTCAACGCTACGTGTTGAACGGGCTGGTAAACCAATATGAACCCAGCCTTAGGGTTAGAACTAGGGTTAGGGTTAGCATTAGGTTAAGTTAGAATTACGGTTAGGTTGGAATTTGAGTTAGGGTTGGAATTAGGTTTAGGGTTAGAATTAGGGTTAGGGCTTGTAGTTAGTTTATGGTTAGAGTTGGGATTAGGGTTAGGGGTGTGTTGGGGTTAGGGTTATGATTAGGGTTTTGTATTAGGTTAGGTGGGTTTTAGGGGTTAGGGTTGGGGTTAGGGGGTGGTTGGGGTTAGTGTTTGGAGTTAGAAATGAGGGGTTTTCCACTATTTTAGGCACATCAGGGGGTCTCCATACGCGACATGGCGCCACCATTGATTCCTGCAAATTTGCGTTCAAAAAGTCAAACAGTGCTCCCTTTATTCCAAGCCCCGACGTATCCAAACAGTGGTTTTATCCCCACATATGAGGTATCAGCGTACTCGGGAAAAATTGCACAACAATTTGGGGTCTAATTTATACTGTTGCATTGAAATTGGAAAAAAATGGGACTAAAAATTATTTTTGTGGAAAAAAAATATTTTTATTTTTACGTCTGCGTTATAACTTCTGTGAAGACTTGGGTTCAAAGTGCTCACTATGCATCTAGATAAGTTCCTTAGGGGGTCTAGTTTCCAAAATGGGGTCACTTGTGGGGAGCTCCAATGTTTAGGCACACAGGGACTCTCCAAATGCGAACATGCAACCGCTAAATATTCCAGCATATTTTCCATTCAAAAGTCAAATGGCGTCCTTCCCTTCTGAGCCGCCGTGGCCCAAACAGTGGTTTTGACCACATATGAGGTATCTGTTACTCAGGAGAAATTGCCCAACAAATTTTAGGATCCAATTTATACTGTTGCCCTGTGAAAATGAAAAAAACTGAGGCTAAAGAGAATTTTTGTGAAAAAAAAGTACTTTCTTTTTTTTACGGATCAATTTGTGAAGCAACTGGGGGTTCAAAGTGCTCACTATGCATCTAGATAAGTTCCTTAGGGGGTCTAGTTTCCAAAATGGGGTCACTTGTGGGGAGCTCCAATGTTTAGGCACACAGGGACTCTCCAAATGTGACATGGCAACCGCTAATATTCCAGCATATTTTCATTCAAAAGTCAAATGGCGCTCCTTCCCTTCTGAGCCCTGCCGTGCGCCCAAACAGTGGTTTATGACCACATATGAGGTATCTGTGTACTCAGGAGAAATTGCCCAACAAATTTTAGGATCCAATTTATACTGTTGCCCATGTGAAAAATGTGAAAATGAAAAAACTGAGGCTAAAAGAAAATTTTTGTGAAAAAAAAGTACTTTCTTTTTTTTACGGATCAATTTGTGAAGCAACTGGGTGTTCAAAGTGCTCACTATGCATCTAGATAAGTTCCTTAGGGGGTCTAGTTTCCAAAATGGGGTCACTTGTGGGGGAGCTCCAATGTTTAGGCACACAGGGACTCTCCAAATGTGACATGGCAACCGCTAAATATTCCAGCATATTTTCCATTCAAAAAGTCAAATGGCGCTCCTTCCCTTCTGAGCCCTGCTGTGCGCCCAAACAGTGGTTTATGACCACATATGAGGTATCTGTGTACTCAGGAGAAATTGCCCAACAAATTTTAGGATCCATTTTATCTGTTGCCCATGTAAAATGAAAAAATTGATGCTAAAAGAAAATTTTTGTGGAAAAATTAATACTTCATTTTTTTTACGGCTTAGTTCCTGTGAAGCACTGAAGGGTTAAATCTTCTTAATGTATTGAGTAGCTTGAGGGGTGTGCAGTTTTTATAAAGGTGTCACTTTTGGGTATTTTCTGCCATATAGGACCCCCTTCAAAGTGACTTCAAATGTGAGGTAGGTCCCCCTAAAAAAAAATGTGTTTTTGTAAATTTTGATGTAAAAAGGAGAAATCGCTGGTCAACTTTTAACCCTTATAACTTCCTAACAAAAAAAAATGTTGTTCCCAAAATTGTGCTGATGTAAAGTAGACATGTGGGAAATTTTATTTATTAACTATTTTGTGCCACATAACTCTCTGGTTTAACAGAATAAAAATTAAAAATTTGAAAATTACAAAATTTTCAGAATTTTCGCCAAATTTCCATTTTTTTCACAAATAAACGCAAAAATTATCGACCTTAATTTACCACTAACATGAAGCCCAATATGTCACGAAAAAACAGTCTCAGAATCGCTAGGATCCGTTGAAGCGTTCCTGAGTTATTACCTCATAAAGGGACACTGGTCAGAATTTCAAAAAATGGCAAGGTCTTTAAGGTCAAAATAGGCTGGGTCATGAAGGGGTTAACAAGGCTCTGCCCGTACATGTAGCCGATATTGCTGGCTTAAATGCCCCTATACATGATTCCCATGATCTTTTAAGCAGTGCGTCTGCTTTCCGATCCAGGGGGTCTGATAACATCCCAGTATCTTCTACTGGTAGAGAGGACCGGCGAGAAGGCGAGGCTACAGCCGCATCTACTTTAGGTGCTTTTGCCCAAGAGGCCAACTCCTCATCATTAAAAGGGTATTGTTTTTTAGATGCCGCCGGCAAAAAAATCCTCTGCCCTTGCTTCTCCCATTCTTTTTTAACCAGATCTTTTATGGCTGGAATTATAGGAAACACTCGACCCTTTCGTTGGGAGATTCCTGAAAACATAATTTCCTGGGGAGTTTTAGGATCTTTAACATCCGACAATCCCATAGTGTTTCTTATTGATTTAATCAGGTTATTTACGCTATCCGTCGGAAAGCATGTATGTTCCTCTTCCTCCTCTGAGGATACAGATTCCTGCGAAGCTTGTGAATTTAGCTCTCCACTGTCTGAAGAGGATGCTACCCTAGGTGGGGTGACTTCTTTAAGGGATCTCCTTCCCGTAACACTACTTGCTCCACCTAGGGCCTGTAGCTCTTCTCTAATCATAAGACGAATGTCCTCCGATCTAACTGAATTTTCTTCCTGGAGCGTATGGCCAATGCATATTTGACACAATCTTTTAGCATATATGTCTGGGAGGGGTTGGGAGCATAGGGCACATTCCTTGTGTTTGGATTTGACCGTTCTTTTCTCCTAAGGACAGATAGAAAAGAGGGGGAAGGGCCATCAGCTTGACAGGTGTGATTAAAGCACTCACCCAGTAAAGCTCCTTTGTCAGCACGGTACCGGCTTCGGAGTCGAAGGATCTGGCTGCGGCGTGGAGTGAGATGTTTTTTCTCCATCTCTGTTAGTGGAACCACTTCGCTTGAAGCGTCCACTTTCACCTTTTTTGCTGCTGCTGCTGCTGCTGCTGTTACGACATGGATTAACCATGCCTTCAGAGAGGTGCGACACAGGGTCACCCGAAGCTGACATTGCTGCACACCGGAGGCCAAATAGCCGGTGCTTTTATGCAGCTCCCCACATAATTTCCTCACTTTTTTTTTTTTCTCTAGCGTTGACCCGGAAGTGTTACACCTTCACTTCCGGGTTCCGCCTCTTCTGCGCCTGCGCGGACGCTCTATACCACCATCTGCCTCCATGGTATCCTCGGAGGTCTAGTTTTGTCTCCGGCGATAACGGAGCGCGCGCCTGTTCTGCGCCGCATTTTTCTTCCCCGGTACTCCGGTCATGCTCCCACATCCTGGCAGAGGAAGGCGGCGGCTCTCCACGCCGTCTCTCATCACATCCAGGCTCCCAGCATCCTGAAGGTAGGGCAGCCTCACTCATTCCACATTTATGCGAGCCAGAGCTATATCGCTCCTGGCCTCACATTACCACCTGGTGTACATACGGTTTTTTAGCTTTCCCATGACAGCGTCCTGGGGAATTCAGGTGGTTAACCTCAGTCGAGGGGGAGTTAACCCCGACGCTGCATCTGGTGCCCGAATCCCTGCCGCTCTTATAGACACTGCGCAGGCGGTTCCCTAGCCCAGGCATCCTCTTCTCAGTAGGTTCCTCTCTTAGGAACAGGAAACCAACTGAGGAGCGAGGTGGGCCACCCCTTTTATCTCTCTGTAGGTTTCCTGTTCCTAGGGGCGGATCCCCTCTCTCAGTGGGTGCTGTCGTGGTGAAGAGAAAACAGAGATTATACGTGGTCAGACAGAAGATGGCTATCATGTGAAACCTTTTGTGAGCCTTCAGTTTAGTCCTCAATTTAATCAAATTAAGAAAATAATCAATAGATTCTTACCAATTTTGTATGAGGATGAAATTTTGAGTCAAATCTTACAGTCAGGGGTTAATATTGTAGCAAGGAAAGCACCTTCTATTGGGAACAAAGTATCACCAAGTATGTTCCAAGCGCACAAGGAAAATGATACATGGTTAAAGTTTAGGGGTTTCTTTAAATGTGGCATGATTAATTGTAGAACATGCACACATGCGTTGGTTACAAAGAATTTTTTCAATAATAATCAGTCTGTCAGTTATGATATTAAACGATATATTAATTGTAACTCAACGCATGTGGTATATAAAATTAATTGCACTTCTTGCTGTTTATCTTATGTCGGGTGCACTACAAGGAAACTCAAAACTAGAATATCAGAACATTTGTCTGATATTAAAAATACAAATGTTAACCGGAATATATCAGCAGCAGCAAAACATTTCATCAGTTGTCATGATCGCAACACTGCGTCTTTTCAGGTGTGTGCCATAGAAATTGTGAGCAAACTCTCACGTGGAGGCGATATTAACAGGCGCCTCCTCACTAGAGAGGCTTTTTGGATCTTTAATTTAAACACTAGATATCCTAATGGATTAAACAAGAAAAATGAATTGATGTATCATTATGATTATTAATGTGTTATTTTTCGTAATATTTATTTCTTTTAAATGTTGTTTTTCAATGCTTACCTGCCAGGACCTTTGAATAATCATGTGATTGGGATTCTGGATTTCATTGGCTGGGATGTATTATATGTATGTGCCATTTGTTCATACGTGTATCAGCCTTGATGAAGCGCACAGGGGCCCCAGGCAGCACAAAAGGCCCCCAGGCAGAGCACAGGGGCCCCAGGCAGAGCTCAGGGGCCCCAGGCAGAGCACAGGGGCCCCAGGCAGCACACGGGGCCCCAGGCAACGCACAGGTGACCCAGGCGGCACACAGGAGCTACAGGCAGCACACGGGGCCCAAGGCGGCGCAAAGGGGCCACAGGCAGCACAGGAGCCACAAGCAGTGCACGGGGCCCTAGGCAGCACACAGGAGCTACAGGCAGCGCACGGGACCCCAGGCGGCGCACAGAGGCCACCGGCAGTGCACGGGGCCCCAGGCAGAACACGGGGCCCCAGGCGGCGCACAGGAGCCACAAGCAGTGCACGGGGCCCTAGGCAGCACACGGGGCCCCAGGCAGCGCACAGGGGCCCCAGGTGGCACACTGGGACCCAGGCGCCGCACATGGGCCCAGGCGGCGCACGGGGCCCCAGGAAGTGCACAGGGGCCCAGGCAGCTCACAGGGGACCCATGCGGCACACAGGAGCTAAAGGCAGCACACGGGGCCTCAGGTCGCGCATAGGGGCCACAGGCAGCACACAAGGCCACAGGCAGCGCACAGGGGCCCCAGGCAGCGCACGGGGCCCCAGGCGACGCACAGGGGCCACAGGCAGCGCACGGGGCCCCGGCGGAGCACAGGAGCCCCAGGCAGCACACGGGGGCCCAGGCGGCACACGGGGGCGACAGGCCGCGCACGTGATTCCAGGCAGCACACAGGTGCAACAAGCAGCACAAGGGGCCCCAGGCAGCACACGGGGGCCAAATGCAGCTCACTGGGCCAAAGGCAGCACGCGGGGCCAAAGGCAGCACAAGGGACCCCCGGCAGCTCATAGGGCCCCAGGTGGCGCACAAGGGTCCCCAGGCAGCACACTGGGGCCAAAGGCAGCACAAAGGGCCCCAGGCAGTTCACAGGGCCCCTGGCAGAGCACAGGGACTTCAGGCAGCACACGGGGCCCCAGGCAGCACACAGGGGCCCCAGGCAGCACACAGGGGCCCAAGGCAGCACACAAGGCCCCAGGCAGAGCACAGGGGCCACAGTCAACGCACAGGGGCCACAGGCAGCGCACAGGGGCCACAGACAGCACACAAGGCCCCAGGCAGAGCACAGGGGCCGCAGGCAGCACACGGGGCCCCAGGCAGCGCACAGGGGCCATAGGCAGCACAAAGGGTTCCAGGCAGCATACGGCGGCCAAAGGCAGCACACAGGGCCAAAGGCAGCACAAGGGGCCCGCGGCAGCTCATAGGGTCCCAGGCGACTCATAGGGGACACAGGCAGCACATGGGGCCCCAGGCGACACACGGGGCCACAGGCAGCGCACGGGGCCCAAGGCAACACACAGGGCCCTAGGCAGCGCATGGGGCCCCAGGTGGCGCACGGGGCACCAGTCGGTGCACAGGGGACCCAGGCAAAACACAGGGGCCCCAGGCAGAGCACAGGGGCCCCAGGCAGCACACAAAGCCCCAGGCAAAGCACAGGGGCCCCAGGCGGCACACAGGAGCTACAGGAAGCGCACGGGGCCCCAGGCGGCGCAAAGGGGCCACAGGCAGCACAGGAGGCCTCAGGCAGCGCGCAGGGGCCCCAGGCAGAGCACGGTGCCCCAGGCGGCACACAGGAGCTACAGGCATCGCACGGGACCCCAGGCGGCACACAGGGGCCCCAGGCAGTGCACGGGGCCCCAGGTGGCACACGGGGCCCCAGGCGGCCCACGGGGCCCCAGGAAGTGCACAGGGGCCCCAGGCAGTGCACAGGGGCCCCAGGCAGCGCACAGGGGCCCCAGGCAGTGCACAGGGGCCACAGGCAGCACAGGAGGCCTCAGGCAGCGCGCAGGGGCCCCAGGCAGAGCACGGTGCCCCAGGCGGCACACAGGAGCTACAGGCATCGCACGGGACCCCAGGCGGCACACAGGGGCCCCAGGCAGTGCACGGGGCCCCAGGTGGCACACGGGGCCCCAGGCGGCCCACGGGGCCCCAGGAAGTGCACAGGGGCCCCAGGCAGGCACAGGGGCCCCAGGCAGCGCACAGGGGCCCCAGGCAGCGCACAGGGACCCCAGGCAGCACACAAGGCCCCAGGCATAGCACAGGGGCCCAGGCAGCGCACAGGGGCCCAGGCAGCGCACAGGGGACCCATGCGGCACACTGGAGCTAAAAGCAGCGCACGGGGCCCCAGGCAGCGCACGGGGCCCCAGGCGATGCACAGGGGCCACAGGCAGCGCACGGGGCCCCAGGCAGCACACGGGGGCCCAGGCGGCATACAGGGGCCACAGGCAGCGCACGGGATTCCAGGCAGCACACAGGTGCAACAAGCAGCAAAGGGGTCCCAGGCAGCACACTGGGGCCAAAGGCAGCACACGGGGGTCAAAGGCAGCACAAGGGGCCCCAGGCAGCTCAAAGGGCCCCAGGCAGAGCACAGGGACTTCAGGCAGCACAAAGGGGCCCCAGGCAGCACACAGGGGCCCCAGGCAGCACACAAGGGCCCCAGGCAGCACACAAGGCCCCAGGCAGAGCACAGGGGCCCCAGGCAGCACAGGAGGCCACAGGCAACGCACAGGGGCCACAGGCAGCAAACAAGGCCCCAGGCAGAGCACAGGGGCCCGAGGCAGTGCACGGGGCCCGAGGCAATGCACAGGGGCCACAGGCAGCGCACGGTGCCCCAGGCTGAGCACAGGGGCCCCAGGCAGCACACGGGGCCCCAGGCGGCGCACAGGGGCCATAGGCAGCACAAAGGATTCCAGGCAGCACACAGGGGCCACAAGCATCACAAGGGGCCCCAGGCAGCATACGGCGGCCAAACGGCCAAAGGCAGCACACGGGGCCAAAGGCAGCACAAGGGGCCCCAGGCAGCACACGGGGCCCCAGGCAGCACACGGGGCCCCAGGCGGCACACAGAAGCTACAGACAGCACACGTGGCCCCAGGCGGCGTACAGGAGCCACAGGCAGCACACAAGGCCCCAGGTAGAGCACAGGGGCATCAGGCAGCGCATGGGGCCCCAGGCAGCGCACAGGGGCCCCAGGCAGCACATGGGGCCCCAGTCGGTCCACAGGGGACCCAGGCAGAGCACATTTGGGTGGGCGATGTATCTGCCATACCGAATTTTGTTGAATTCCTTGACAATAATGAATTTAATATTCGTTTCACCCACAGATCTGATCCTAGAACAATTTCATTTTTGGATCTTGATTTGAGTGGTATACAGGGACAAGCTATTTCTTCTAGAACCCATATCAAACCATTTGGGGGGAACACTATTCTCCATGCTAAAAGTAGTCATCCCAGACATACCATTAAGTCTGTCCCTTTGGGAGAATACATTAGAATCAGAAGAAATTGTAGCGTTGATAGAGATTTAGATGAACAATTTGATACACTTGATGCTAGGTTAAATAACCTCAGCTATCCTAGGTGGATGATGAACAGGGCTCGACGTATTGTGCATGAAAAAAAACGAGAGGATCTCATTGATTCAAAAACAGAGATTATACGTGGTCAGACAGAAGATGGCTATCATGTGAAACCTTTTGTGAGCCTTCAGTTTAGTCCTCAATTTAATCAAATTAAGAAAATAATCAATAGATTTTTACCAATTTTGTATGAGGATGAAATTTTGAGTGAAATCTTAGTCAGGGGTTAATATTGTAGCAAGGAAAGCACCTTCTATTGGGAACAAAGTATCACCAAGTATGTTCCAAGCGCACAAGGAAAATGATACATGGTTAAAGTTTAGGGGTTTCTTTAAATGTGGCATGATTAATTGTAGAACATGCACACATGCGTTGGTTACAAAGAATTTTTTCAATAATAATCAGTCTGTCAGTTACGATATTAAACGATATATTAATTGTAACTCAACGCATGTGGTATATAAAATTAATTGCACTTCTTGCTGTTTATCTTATGTCGGGTGCACTACAAGGAAACTCAAAACTAGAATATCAGAACATTTGTCTGATATTAAAAATACAAATGTTAACCGGAATATATCAGCAGCAGCAAAACATTTCATCAGTTGTCATGATCGCAACACTGCGTCTTTTCAGGTGTGTGCCATAGAAATTGTGAGCAAACTCTCACGTGGAGGCGATATTAACAGGCGTCTCCTCACGAGAGAGGCTTTTTGGATCTTTAATTTAAACACTAGATATCCTAACGGATTAAACAAGAAAAATGAATTGATGTATCATTATGATTATTAATGTGTTATTTTTCGTAATATTTATTTCTTTTAAATGTTGTTTTTCAATGCTTACCTGCCAGGACCTTTGAATAATCATGTGATTGGGATTCTGGATTTCATTGGCTGGGATGTATTATATATATGTGCCATTTGTTCATACCTGTACCAGCCTTGATGAAGATCTGTTGATCGAAACGCGTTGCTGTACATGGCATTCTTTCATGGAGCATTTGCCACTGATGAATTTTTCATTTTAATGGATTAATAAAGAATTTTTGAATTTTAAAGGAGCTGGAACCCTTTTTTCTTGCTGTTTAACTCTGGACGTTTCAACAGACGTTGTTCCGTGCACCTGTGGCTGCTGTTGGTGAGCTGGTTTTGCTTTTCCAGCGCACAGGGGCCCCAGGCAGCACACAAGGCCCCAGGCAGAGCGCAGGGGCCCCAGGCAGCACAGGGGCCCCAGGCAGCGCACAGGGGCCATAGGCAGTGCAAAGGGTTCCAGGCAGCACACGGGGGCCACAAGCATCACAAGGGGCCCCAGGCAGCATACGGCGGCCAAAGGCAGCACACGGGGCCAAAGGCAGCACAAGGGGCCCCAGGCAGCTCACAGGGCCCCAGGCGGCGCACAATGGTCCCCAGGCAGCTCACAGGGTCCCATGCGACGCATAGGGGACACAGGCAGCACATGGGGCCCCAGACGACGCACAGGGGACACAGGCAGCACACGGGGCCACAGGCAGCGCACGTGGCCCAAGGCAACACACAGGGCCCAAGGCAATACAAAGGACCCAAGGCAGCGCACGGGGCCCCAGGCAGTGCACAGAGGCCCCAGGCAGTGCACAAGGCCCCAGGCAGCGCACAGGGGCCACAGGCAGAGCACAGGGGCCCCAGGTAGTGCACAGGGCCCCAGGCAGCGCACAGGGGACCCAGGCGGCACACAGGAGCTAAAGGCAGCGCACGGGTCCCAGGCTGTGCACAGGGGCCACAGGCAGCACACAAGGCCCCAGGCAGAGCACAGGGGCCCCAGGCAGAGCACAGGAGGCACCAGGCAACGCACGGGGCCCCAGGCAGAGCACAGAGGCCACAGGCAGCGCACGGGGTTCCAGACAGCACACAGGGGCCACAAGCAGCACACGGGGGCCAAAGGCAGCACAAGGGGCCGCAGGCAGCTTACAGGGCCCCAGGCAAAGCACATGGACTCCAGGCAGCTCACAGGGCCCCAGGCTGCACACAGGGACTCCAGGCAGGGCACAGGGGCCCCAGGCTGCACACAGGGGCCACAGGCAGCACATGGGGCCTCAGGCGACGCACAGGGGACAAAGGTAGCACACGGGGACACAGGCAGCGCACGGGGCCCAAGGCAACACACAGGGCCCTAGGCAGCGCACGGGGCCCCAGGCAGTGAACAGTGGCCCCAGGCAGTGCACAGGGCCCCAGGCAGCTCACAGGGCCCCAGGCGGGGCACAAGGGTCCCCAGGCAGCTCACAGGGTCCCAGGCAGCGCACAGGGGACCCAGGCGGCACACAGGAGCTAAAGGTAGCGCACGGGGCCCCAGGCCGCGCACAGGGGCCACAGGCAGTACACAAGGCCCCAGGCAGCACACAAGGGCCCCAGGCAGAGCACATGGGCCACAGGCAGCGCACGGGGTTCCAGACAGCACACAGGGGCCACAAGCAGCACAAAGGGCCCCAGGCAGCACACGGGGGCCAAAGGCAGCACAAGGGGCTGCAGGCAGCTCACAGGGCCCCAGGCAAAGCACAGGGACTCCAGGCAGCTCACAGGGTCCCATGCGACGCATAGGGGACACAGGCAGCACATGGGGCCCCAGGCGACGCACAGGGGACACAGGCAGCACACGGGGCCACAGGCAGCGCACGGGGCCCAAGGCAACACACAGGGCCCAAGGCAGCGCACGGGGCCCCAGGCAGCGCACATTGACCCCAGGCGGTGCACAGAGGCCCCGGGCAGCGCACAGGGGCCACAGGCAGAGCACAGAGGCCCCAGGTAGTGCACAGGGCCCCAGGCAGCGCACAGGGGACCCAGGCGGCACACAGGAGGCACCAGGCAGCGCACGGGGCCCCAGGCAGAGCACAGGGGCCACAGGCAGCGCACGGGGTTCCAGACAGCACACAGGGGCCACAAGCAGCACATGGGGGCCAAAGGCAGCACAATGGGCCACAGGCAGCTCACAGGGCCCCAGGCAAAGCACAGGAACTCCAGGCAGCTCACAGGGCCCCAGGCTGCACACAGGGACTCCAGGCAGCACACAGGGGCCCCAGGCTGCACACAGGGGCCACAGGCAGCACATGGGGCCCCAGGCGACGCACAGGGGACAAAGGCAGCACACGGGTACACAGGCAGCGCACGGGGCCCAAGGCAACACACAGGGCCCTAGGCAGCGCATGGGGCCCCAGGCAGCGCACAGTGGCCCCAGGCGGTACACAGGGCCCCAGGCAGTGCACAGGGCCCCAGGCAGCTCACAGGGCCCCAGGCGGCGCACAAGGGTCCCCAGGCAGCTCACAGGGTCCCAGGCAGCGCACAGGGGACCCAGGCAGCGCACAGGAGCTAAAGGTAGCGCACGGGGCCCCAGGCCGCGCACAGGGGCCACAGGCAGTACACAAGGCCCCAGGCAGCACAGGAGGCACCAGGCAGCGCACAGGTGCCCCAGGCAGAGCACATGGGCCACAAGCAGCGCACGGGGTTCCAGACAGCACACAGGGGCCACAAGCAGCACAACGGGCCGCAGGCAGCTCACAGGGCCCCAGGCAAAGCACAGGTACTCCAGGCACCTCACAGGGCCCCAGGCTGAACACAGGGACTCCAGGCAGTGCACAGGGGCCCCAGGCTGCACACAGGGGTCCCAGGCAGAGTACAGTGGCCACAGGCAGCACACGGCCCCAGGCAGAGCACAGTGCACGGGGCTCCAGGCGACGCACAGGAGCCACAGGCAGCACAAGGGGCCCCAGGCGGCGCACAGGAGCTACAGGCAGCGTACGGGGCCCCAGGCAGAGCACATGGGCCACAAGCAGCATACAAGGCCCCAGGCAGAGCACAGGGGCCCCAGGCAGCACAAGGGGCCCCAGGCAGCACACAGGGGCCCCAGGCAGCGCACATGGCCCAGACAGCACACGGCCCCAGACAGCACACAGGAGCTTCAGGCAGCGCACGGGGCCCCAGGCGGCGTACAGGGGCCACAGGCAGCACACAAGGCCCCAGGCAGCACACAGGGGCCACAGGCAGACCACATGGGCCCCAGGCAGCGCACAGGGGACCCAGGCGGCACACAGGAGCTACAGACAGCACACGTGGCCCCAGGCGGCGTACAGGAGCCACAGGCAGCACACAAGGCCCCAGGTAGAGCACAGGGGCATCAGGCAGCGCATGGGGCCCCAGGCAGCGCACAGGGGCCCCAGGCGGCACATGGGGCCCCAGTCGGTCCACAGGGGACCCAGGCAGAGCACATTTGGGTGGGCGATGTATCTGCCATACCGAATTTTGTTGAATTCCTTGACAATAATGAATTTAATATTCGTTTCACCCACAGATCTGATCCTAGAACAATTTCATTTTTGGATCTTGATTTGAGTGGTATACAGGGACAAGCTATTTCTTCTAGAACCCATATCAAACCATTTGGGGGGAACACTATTCTCCATGCTAAAAGTAGTCATCTCAGACATACCATTAAGTCTGTCCCTTTGGGAGAATACATTAGAATCAGAAGAAATTGTAGCGTTGATAGAGATTTAGATGAACAATTTGATACACTTGATGCTAGGTTAAATAACCTCAGCTATCCTAGGTGGATGATGAACAGGGCTCGACGTATTGTGCATGAAAAAAAACGAGAGTATCTCATTGATTCAAAAACAGAGATTATACGTGGTCAGACAGAAGATGGCTATCATGTGAAACCTTTTGTGAGCCTTCAGTTTAGTCCTCAATTTAATCAAATTAAGAAAATAATCAATAGATTTTTACCAATTTTGTATGAGGATGAAATTTTGAGTGAAATCTTAGTCAGGGGTTAATATTGTAGCAAGGAAAGCACCTTCTATTGGGAACAAAGTATCACCAAGTATGTTCCAAGCGCACAAGGAAAATGATACATGGTTAAAGTTTAGGGGTTTCTTTAAATGTGGCATGATTAATTGTAGAACATGCACACATGCGTTGGTTACAAAGAATTTTTTCAATAATAATCAGTCTGTCAGTTACGATATTAAACGATATATTAATTGTAACTCAACGCATGTGGTATATAAAATTAATTGCACTTCTTGCTGTTTATCTTATGTCGGGTGCACTACAAGGAAACTCAAAACTAGAATATCAGAACATTTGTCTGATATTAAAAATACAAATGTTAACCGGAATATATCAGCAGCAGCAAAACATTTCATCAGTTGTCATGATCGCAACACTGCGTCTTTTCAGGTGTGTGCCATAGAAATTGTGAGCAAACTCTCACGTGGAGGCGATATTAACAGGCGCCTCCTCACGAGAGAGGCTTTTTGGATCTTTAATTTAAACACTAGATATCCTAACGGATTAAACAAGAAAAATGAATTGATGTATCATTATGATTATTAATGTGTTATTTTTCGTAATATTTATTTCTTTTAAATGTTGTTTTTCAATGCTTACCTGCCAGGACCTTTGAATAATCATGTGATTGGGA
Organism: Oophaga sylvatica; assembly: GCA_033576555.1. Classification (NCBI taxonomy): domain Eukaryota; kingdom Metazoa; phylum Chordata; class Amphibia; order Anura; family Dendrobatidae; genus Oophaga; species Oophaga sylvatica. Next base: position 28,052 of record JARQOD010000619.1, read on the forward strand.
TTCTGGATTTCATTGGCTGGGATGTATTATATATATGTGCCATTTGTTCATACCTGTATCAGCCTTGATGAAGATCTGTTGATCAAAATGCGTTGCTGTTAGTGTTGAGCATTCCGATACCGCAAGTATCGGGTATCGGCCGATATTCGCGTTATCGGAATTCCGATACTTAATTCCGATACTTTTTCAATATCGTATACCGGAATCGGAAGTTCCCATAATTCTTTGAGAGGCAATGTGATGTTAGTCAGCCAATGATGAATCTTATGAAGTGTGGGCACATCCTGTAATGCTGCGGTCATCTTAACTAATGGCATGGCTGTGATTGGCTGCTGAAATGATGTCAGAATGCACTATAAAAGGCGCCGCAGCCATTTTAGCGTCACTGTGCTGTGAACTCAGTTAGGGACAGAACGCTACTCTGCTCACTCTGAGGGACAGTTAGATATTGCGATTTTGTGTACTACTGTGCTTGAGGCAGGCTAGTTTACCAACCGCTGTGTAAAGCTTCATTTTGCCAGTGTTGTTTTAACAGCTCTGTGCAAGGTGTGTGTGTGACAGTGCAGGTGACGCTGCAGTTTGCTCTGCATCCACCGCTGTTTGTAGGCATCTGCACGTGTCACTGACTCTTTTTTTTTATTATTTTATTTTGTGGAATTGGTGCAGCTCCATTATATTAGAAAAAAATCAAATCTATTAGTGTGACGTGCTTCCATCCGTATACAATACATTGGTTGAAAACACTATAGAAGTACAGAAAGGAGCCTTTCACAGCTACTGAACAGTTGTCTGCAGGGTTTACTGTAGTCTGTGAGCTTTTAATTTTGTGAGTGCAGATTACGCTCCAGTTAGTTCTTCAACCACTGCCGGTTGTAGTCTGCTGAGCGTGTGTCACTGCCTCATCCTTCACATTTTTCTCTAATTGGTGCTGCTCCATTTTAGTGGAAAAAAATCTAATCTATTAGTGTGACGCGCTTCCATCCGTATACAATACATTGGTTGCAAACACTATAGAAGTACACAAAGGGGCCTTTAACAGCTACTGAACAGTTGTGTTTCAGTGTTCACTGTAGTCTGTGAGCTTTTCATTTTGTGAGTGCAGATTACGCTCCAGTTTGTTCTTCAACCACTGCCGGTTGTAGTCTGCTGAGCGTGTGTCACTGCCTCATCCTTCACATTTTTCTCTAATTGGTGCTGCTCCATTTTAGTGGAAAAAAATCTAATCTATTAGTGTGACGCGCTTCCATCCGTATACAATACATTGGTTGCAAACACTATAGAAGTACACAAAGGGGCCTTTAACAGCTACTGAACAGTTGTGTTTCAGTGTTCACTGTAGTCTGTGAGCTTTTCATTTTGTGAGTGCAGATTACGCTCCAGTTTGTTCTTCAACCACTGCCGGTTGTAGTCTGCTGAGCGTGTGTCACTGCCTCATCCTTCACATTTTTCTCTAATTGGTGCTGCTCCATTTTAGTGGAAAAAAATCTAATCTATTAGTGTGACGCGCTTCCATCCGTATACAATACATTGGTTGCAAACACTATAGAAGTACACAAAGGGGCCTTTAACAGCTACTGAACAGTTGTGTTTCAGTGTTCACTGTAGTCTGTGAGCTTTTCATTTTGTGAGTGCAGATTACGCTACAGTTTGTTCTTCAACCACTGCCGGTTGTAGTCTGCTGAGCGTGTGTCACTGCCTCATCCTTCACATTTTTCTCTAATTGGTGCTGCTCCATTTTAGTGGAAAAAAATCTAATCTATTAGTGTGACGCGCTTCCATCCGTATACAATACATTGGTTGCAAACACTATAGAAGTACACAAAGGGCCTTTAACAGCTACTGAACAGTTGTGTTTCAGTGTTCACTGTAGTCTGTGAGCCTTTCATTTTGTGAGTGCAGATTACGCTCCAGTTTGTTCTTCAACCACTGCCGGTTGTAGTCTGCTGAGCGTGTGTCACTGCCTCATCCTTCACATTTTTCTCTAATTGGTGCTGCTCCATTTTAGTGGAAAAAAATCTAATCTATTAGTGTGACGCGCTTCCATCCATATACAATACATTGGTTGCAAACACTATAGAAGTACACAAAGGGGCCTTTCACAGATACTGAACAGTTGTCTGCAGGGTTCACTGTAGTCTGTGAGGAATAACCACACTTAGGCCTTATAACTTTTCTGACTTTCTTTATCAATCTACCAAGATGAAGAAGTCAGTGAGTAAGGCACGTGGTCGTGGTCGAGGCCGTGGATTTGCAGCAGGGAGAGGACGTGGGGATTCTGTGGCTGCTGCCGCACCCAGTGACACAGCATCCACCAGTTTTCCCCGTGAGCGTTCCTTTATGCGCACTTTTGTAGGAGCTCAGCGTACCCCCCTGCTGCGTGAAGAACAAATTGAAGCCGTTGTTGGTTGGATGGCAGCCAATGCATCGACTTCAATAGCTTCCACCTCCTCTCAGGACCACAGCACTGTTGAACAACCATCAGTCTCTTCACCGCCTGCCAAATTGCCCAGGCAGTCAGAGAGCTCTGTACAGGAGCCAGCTGAGTCTCTGCTTCTGTTCTCAGAATCTGTTGGCTTGCAAACAGGGGCCCAGCCAAGCAGCATTCTGGAATGTGAAGAAGAGGCAGTATGCAGTGATGCGCAACAGCTGTGTCTCTCTGAATCTGAAGAGGCGGGTGAGCCAGTGCCGATGGTCAGCACACCGCAGAACGCATCTGATGATGATGAGAACTCAGTTGCCAGTTTCTGTTGAGCATGGTGCTGGCCAGACCACCCAACAACAGCAGGTGTTGGAAGAGGGTAGTGGTGGAGATGATGAGGTCCAAGACCCAACATGGCGTGAGGAACAGGAAGGTGGTGGGAGCAGCTCTGAGGAAGAGATTGCCCCAACGGTCCAAACAGTAGGGAGAGGTAGGCTGCAGACTCGCTTGCCTGTAGCCTCCAGTTTGGCACCCGTTCAGAGCAGTTCTCTTCCAACAGCCAAACCGGGCGCTCCCAGGACTTGCTCTGCGTGGTCCTTTTTTGATACAGTTGCAGATGATATTTGCTATGTCAAATGCAAGCTGTGTAATCAAAAAATTAAAAGAGGTAAAAGTGTCAGTAACCTTAATACAACAAATATGTGGAAACATGTGCGGTCAAAGCACTTTGTTGAGTTACAAAGACACACTGGAGATGTAGGCCAACCTACAGCAGCACCTACATCTTCAGCTCGTGTTGGAGCCTCTTCCTCCAGTTCACACACAGCTGGTTCGGCTTCCTCACAGGATCGCCATGGAAGAACCTCTGTCACTGTTGTCCAGAGACACAGTGTTATTCCACCCACAGCTGCAAGTTCCCTGTCATCCTCACACACCCAGGCCACAAAACAGCCATCGGTAGCACAGGCATGGGAGAAAAGACGGCCATACTCGGCAAACCATCCACGAGCACAGGCTCTGAATGCTGGCATTGCAAAACTCCTGTCCCTTGAAATGCTGTCATTCAGGCTGGTGGAGACTGACAGTTTCCGTGAATTAATGGCATTGGCAGTCCCACAATACAATGTGCCCAGCCGATTTTATTTCAGCAGGCAAGCCGTCCCTGGTCTGCAAAAGCATGTTGAGGCAAAAATTAAACATGCGCTACTAAACGCTGTCAGTAGCAAGGTCCACCTGACCACCGATGCGTGGACCAGTACCCATGGCCAGGGACGATACCTTTCACTCACTGCCCATTGGGTGAATGTTGTGGAGCCGGGTACACATCTTGCGAGTGGCGCTGTACGTGTTCTGCCAACTCCAAGGATTGCCGGAATAAAGTCTGTCCACATTGACTCCTCCTCCTACTCCAGTTCCTCAGAATCATCGCTGCAGGAGCCGTCACGGTCTACCTCCACATGGACCCGTGGACGCTTACCTGATGCGACCGATATGAGCACAGCCGTGGCCAAACGGCAACAGGCCGTTCTGAAATTAATTCCCATGGGGAATCGAAGCCACACAGCGCAGGAGGTCTGGAATGCCATCAAGCAGGAGAGCGACGTGTGGTTTTTGCCAGCGAATCTCCAGCCAGGCTTGGTAGTGTGTGACAATGGCCGAAATCTGGTGGCAGCTCTGGGCCTTGGCAAACTCACTCACATACCATGTCTGGCACATGTGCTCAACTTGGTCGTGCAGAGTTTTTTGAGGGACTATCCGGATCTTGATGCACTGCTGCACAAGGTCCGCCTAGAGTGCGCTCACTTGCGACGTTCCAGCATGGCCAGATCGCGCATTGCAGCTCTGCAACGCAGATTGCGCCTTCCTGAACATCGCATCATATGTGACGTATCCACCAGGTGGAATTCAACGTTACATATGTTGGAGCGGTTGTGTGAGCAGCAGCCAGCAGTTATGGAGTATCAGCTGCATCAGGCGCAATCAACACGCAATTTGCGCCGTCCACACTTCACCATTAATGAGTGGGCCACTATGAAGGACATGTGCCACGTTTTGCGTGCGTTTGATGAGTCAACGCGGATGGCGAGTGCAGATGATGCACTAGTCAGCCTGACTGTCCCCCTTATCTGCCTGCTTCAAAAAACACTGCAAGCAATAAGGGATGAGGTTTTGGAAGAGGTGGAGGATGAGGAGTCACAAATTCCATCACCTTCTGGAAAGTCAGCGCAACGTGGTTCCTCACAAAGGGCTGGGCAGGGCTCACTTTGTGAGGAGGATGAGGAGGAGGAGTCAATGGAGGAGGAAGACATCGCTCCAGAGGGAGGTACACAACGCTCTAGTCAGTATGTAGAGCGAGGGTGGGGTGATGCAGAGCAGGCAGAGATAACGCCTCTTGCAGAGGACAGCGTTTCTTTGCCAGTTGGGAGTCTGCAGCACATGGTTGATTTCATGCTGCAGTGCCTAAGAAACGACCGCCGCATCGCCCACATTCTCACGACGTCTGATTATTGGGTGTACACCCTCCTAGACCCTCGCTACCGGGACAACGTCAAAAGCCTCATCACACCGTTGAACCGGGAGCGTAAAATGCGGGAGTACCAAGACACACTGGTGCAATCCCTAATGTTATACCTTACTGCCGAGAGCACTGCTGCTGCTACTGCTTTACAAAGCAGCTCTGTGCGTCGAGGCAGTGTAGAGAGCTCTGCAACAAGAGGGAGCACACGCAGTGCCTCTGCACAGGGAAAGACCAGTATGTTAAAAATGTGGCAAAGTTTTGTGGCAGCGCCACAAATGTCTACACCATCCGAGAGGGCTCCAGTCAGCGGGAGGCAACGTATCCGTCAGATGGTGACAGACTACTTGGCTTTGCCTCTCAGTGTACTCCCAGATGGCTCTTCCCCATTCAAGTTTTGGGTCTCTAAGCTGGATACATGGCCAGAGCTTAGCCAGTATGCATTGGAGGTGCTGGCTTGCCCTGCTGCCAGTGTATTATCGGAGCGCGTCTTTAGTGCTGCAGGTGGTGTACTAACAGACCGTCGCATGCGACTATCCTCCGATAATGTAGACCGGCTTACTTTTCTGAAAATGAACAAGGCATGGATCTCGCCAGAATTTGCCTGTCCGTTTTCAGATTAAATAACTGGTTCGCAACGTTATCCATGTCTCCTGTTATGTTCATCTTTCTACCACCTGAACTCTACTCCCTGGGCTCCAACACTGCCAGTTGCTGCTCAGAAGTGTCGTGTCCACAGAACAAAACACAAGCTCTACTGTTAGTGGGGTTCAGTAACGCCAGCTGTTCCCCTGCTGTGTGAACGGCAAGAAGTCTCCTGTTCGCGACACATGGACAGAAAAACACATGACCAACATGCTCCAAATAGGGAAGAGCCGTCACCCTGCTTATTATGCTGAAAACATGAAATTGTGAAGTTTTGCAGGCCTAGAATGATAAATTTTTATGACAAATATGGACAAATAATAATTTGTCATCACAGCGCATATCTGCACATGTCTATTAGAAATGGTAACAAAAAATAAAACATAGTCTACTCTTCACATTTTGAAATTAATGCATAAAAGTACATTTCAGACTTATGAATTAATGCTTTTTAAGGAACTTTATCTGTACCTGTAAGATAATGCAGTCAATGGATGTACGAATCATTAAATCCTCATCATCATCATCACGAGTTTTATTTATGACAGACATTATAAAATACACATACTGATGCCAACTGTAACTTCAAACACCATATATGAAATGGCCAGCATGTAAACATGGTAATAATGTCCAATAATAAATTATTACATCTAGAAAGTGCATCATGCATACTGACAATAGGTAGTTATACCTGCAAGTGCTGTTGAAACAACCACAAGAGATATAAATTAATACTGGTATATAGGTATCACAGTGCATAGTTACTCATGGACAATGTTGATGTAATACTGTATCTCAATTAAGTCAGCGTCAACCATTAGGCTTGTTAGTCTTGTACATTGTTAAAGAGGGAACGTAATTTTTTTGTTTGTCATAGGTGGAGTATTACACATTAAATTATTACTGCTGTATTTTTTTTTGCGTCCCTAGTGCGCAATAACGCAGCCTAACCTCACATTTTATAGTCAGCTAATTGCCACACGCTACCCTACCCTACGCGTGACAGTAGGAAGGTAGTGTTGACGGATAAAGCTTTGCGCAACCAGACATTCTTTTACCCTCTTCAACACTCTACAAGCAAAAAATGCATGATTTCAGCCGCAGACTTTATTGACGTACAGTATAACATCGGCATTACCCATCAGAGGCTGTCCACTGTCTGATACAGACATAGAATATACCTTTGCTATCCGTAGCCTTTGTTTCACCTACACTTGCAGGCACACACTTAAATTGTGACAAACAATGCCTAATGTTTTTTTAAATGGTTATTTTTTATCGTACATTATTGTGTCATCAATCACATTGATGAGTCCATGCTGGACATGTCATACATGCTATAGAAAGTTACGATTTTATGAACTTAAATAATTGAAATGTCTGTGACTGTCACATAAAATTTGCGATGATGATGATGAGTGACTATTACAAAATCCATTGTCTTCACTATGTTATGGTTTAACATAGCGTTCCTTAAGCATTATTCATAAAAAAAAAAATGGACTTTTATTCTTAAATTTACAACACTATATTTTGTTACCAATTTTTTGGGTGTTGTGTTGTTCCATTTATTTTTGGCATGTGCATATATGCGTTTATATTTGTATTTTCTTTATTTTTCCTTCTTGAAATTAGAAAACATGTGTATCTTTGTACCGTGTTAGCCAGTAGATAGAAAAATATTTAGACTTCAGAGTCAGCAGTGGTTGATACCTTTTAATGGATAACTGAAAAGATGGAAACAAATTGCAAGCTTTCAAGGCTACTCACGTCTCTTCATCAGGGAAAGACTAACTAAAAAAATTAAGCATCACATATTTCTATACACAACAGGACACAGGAATAGTGCAATAGGTAAGACAAGTAAGTGACGTGTATCAGAACTGTCATTATCTCACAGGGATGAACATAAATATTGGAACAGTTCCTAGATAAGGATAGAAAGTTTGATTGCCCTCTCATTGGCGTATTTTTTTGGGTTTTCATGACCCTGGAAGGGCATAGACGCAGATTCCTTAATTGATATAGAATGACATAAATCCATGTGATCTATTCATTCCATCACTAACAGTGTCAAAGGTCATGATGAGCTTATATTCTGAAACCTTTGTACGTTTCTCATATTTGAAGTTATATTTTAATACCAGTAATTCCATATCCATGATGCTATGACCGGGCATACAAAAGTCTTTTGCCACAGGTAAATTCATTAATTTATCTGTGATTGTGTGGCGCTGATAATTCATCCTTGTTCTCCTTTTTGTTGCCGGTCTCCCCTCACTTGTCCCTCCCTCACTTGTCTTAGCTATTCCTGTGTCCTGTTGTGTGTAGAAATATGTGATTCTTCATTTTTGGCTTTACTCTTAGCCTGATGAAGACACCTGAGTAGTCTCGAAAGCTTTGAATTTGTTACCATATTTTCAGTTAGCCATTAAACGTTATCAACCACAGAGGACTGTCAAGTATAAATATTTTTCTATTCTTGTAATTGAAATTTATCATTTTATTGTTGTAGTAAAAGTTCATTTATTCTTGTTTGAAGTACATACATTTGCAATGGCCACGTAACAAGGCAATAACTCAATATTTTGTGCCTACACCCTCCTTGACCCTGGGCTTCAACAGCGCCAGTTGCTGCTCAGAAGTGTTAGATGCACAGATGAAAACAATCGCTGATGTGTTTGTGGGGTTCAGTAACGCCTGCTGTTCCCCTGCTGTGTGTCTGGCAAAAATTACTGCTGCTAACTACAACTTCAACTTCAAACGTCTCATACTAGGCCTCTGCCTACACCCTCCTTGACCCTGGGCTTCAACAGCGCCAGTTGCTGCTCAGAAGTGTTAGATGCACAGATGAAAACAATCGCTGATGTGTTTGTGGGGTTCAGTAACGCCTGCTGTTCCCCTGCTGTGTGTCCGGCAAAAATTACTGCTAGCTACCTAATCATGGTGAAAAAAACATGACATCTCAAAGTGTCTAGTGCTACACATAGATATGAGGCTACACCATGATTTCTAAGCTGTAAACATTTGAAACGTCAACTTTCAAACCATAAAATGATTTGTCTTTGTCACAAATCTGTAACAAAATAATTGTGACATATTATTACAGATATGCACATGTCGAAAACAAATGCAAACACAAAAGCCTACTTATGCTATAGGATACTGATGGTCAACCTTGTCACTCCATAGCTTAGACAAATCCAACTCACATCATGATGACTCAAATACTGCAATGTTGGAAGTGCATAATGTGGGTTGAACTTTGACAACTGCTGCAGTGCGAAGGTTATACTTCAGTGTTCTTGCCTTTGAAATAAAAGCATACAAGTAAATATAATATCCAATGTTGATTAAGGGACGTGATGTACACCTGTAATATTGTGCAAACAATGCATGTAGGAATAGTCCTCTTCAACATTACTTATATTTGTGTCATTTTAAAAAATACATATTTGATTAGAAAGTTAACAGCCCATATCATAAAGGTCCTTCATGTAAACATGATAATCGCTAACAAAAATCATGCATTACCTTGGTAAAGTCAATAGTGCATAGTCACAATAGCAAAATATATACCTGTAAGTGGTGCTGAAAGAACGACAACTGATAGAATAGGTGAATGATATCTATTTTTCAGACTGAATAGCGACACCTGTACAATGTCGATATAATACTGTACCTTAACAAAACAGCTGTGTCACACCTCACACGCATTTTTCTTGTAGCTTGTTATGTAATAGGGCACATGCGTGTATGTTTCATCATAGGTGCATGTTTACTGAGTAAAGCAGTCATGACAACGCCTTTGTGTTGTCGGTACGCTTGCGATGATGAACGATGCGCACCGTGAATGTTAGTCTGCGTCATAAGACGCACAGACGCTCCAATACCCAACGCGTCACAGCAGGAAGCCAGTCTGTGCGTCCAAACAAAGGCGCAAGCATACATGCACGTACCCTTTTATAAAGCTATATAAAAAAAAGGATGTAGTAGTAACGCACACTTTATTGAGGTACAGTATTACATCGCCATTCACCATCTGTGGCTATGCAGTCTCATCTATATATACCTTATCTATCCGTTGTCATGCTTGCAAGTCCACAGTCAGGCATAAATAGCTGTTTTCACTATGCACTTTTTAAAGTTTTTTTTTGTTAATATAAATGATTGGCACATATTATCAGTATTACATGATGGAAATTTTAGATATTTTTAAAAACTTTTTAGTGATATTATTCAGCAAATGAAAATGGTGTACATACTGTTACTTATCCATCATTAATGGATTCTGATATGTACTTGTATGCTTTTATTTAAAACCGTATAGCAGATTATTTAACCGATTTTTATTGTGGTTTGCATTGCTTTTCAACATGTTAATGTATGCGTTTATGTTTGTCAATTATTAATTTACATATATTTTTTAAAGTAAAATCATCATCTTATGGTACTAAAGGTTATATTTCTCTTGTTTGGAGTATAGACATTTTTAATTGACACGTAACAAGGAAAATACTTGATCTAGTATTTAAACATCCTCCTTTACCCTGGGCTCCAACACCGCCAGTTGTTGCTTGGAAGTGCTGTTAGCACAGTCTACACTTGCTCCCGTGTTACTGGGGTTCAGTAATGTCAGCTGATCCCCTGCTGTGTGAACGGCAAACAGTCCTGCTGCCTCCACCATGTTCTCTTCTCATCCCTGGGCTACAACACCGCCAGTTGTTTCTCGGAAGTGCTGTTAGCACAGTCTACACTTGCTCCCGTGTTACTGGGGTTCAGTAATGTCAGCTGTTCCCCTGCTGTGTGAACGGCAAACAGTCCTGCTGCCTCCACCATGTTCTCTTCTCATCCCTGGGTTACAACTCCGCCAGTTGTTTCTCGGAAATGCTGTTAGCACAGTTAACACTTGCTCCCGTGTTACTGGGTTCAGTAATGTCAGCTGATCCCCTGCTGTGTGAACGGCAAAAAGTCCTGCTGCCTCCACCCTGTTCTCTTCTCATCCCTGGGTTACAACACCGCCAGTTGTTTCTCGGAAGTGCTGTTAGCACAGTCTACACTTGCTCCTGTGTTACTGGGGTTCAGTAATGTCAGCTGTTCCCCTGCTGTGTGAACGGCAAAAAGTCCTGCTGCCTCCACCCTGTTCTCTTCTCATCCCTGGGTTACAACACCGCCAGTTGTTTCTCGGAAGTGCTGTTAGCACAGTCTACACTTGCTCCTGTGTTACTGGGTTCAGTAATGTCAGCTGTTCCCCTGCTGTGTGAACGGCAAAAAGTCCTGCTGCCTCCACCCTGTTCTCTTCTCATCCCTGGTTACAACACCGCCAGTTGTTTCTCGGAAGTGCTGTTAGCACAGTCTACACTTGCTCCTGTGTTACTGGGGTTCAGTAATGTCAGCTGTTCCCCTGCTGTGTGAACGGCAAACAGTCCTGCTGCCTTCACCATGTTCTCTTCTCATCCCTGGGCTACAACACCGCCAGTTGTTTCTCGGAAGTGCTGTTAGCACAGTCTACACTTGCTCCCGTGTTACTGGGGTTCAGTAATGTCAGCTGTTCCCCTGCTGTGTGAACGGCAAACAGTCCTGCTGCCTCCACCATGTTCTCTTCTCATCCCTGGGCTACAACACCGCCAGTTGTTTCTCGGAAGTGCTGTTAGCACAGTCTACACTTGCTCCCGTGTTACTGGGGTTCAGTAATGTCAGCTGTTCCCCTGCTGTGTGAACGGCAAACAGTCCTGCTGCCTCAACTTTAATTTCCATGGGTACCTTCTGCTACCCATCCGGGTTCCAGTACCGTCAGCTGGTTCTCCGCAGTGCCTTTGGCCTAGGTGCCTCCATGTCGGTATCCGAGTTCCAGCAACGTCTGCTGGTCCTTGGTAGTGCTTTGGAGCACAGGTACCTCCTGCTTAGTAACCGTGTCCCAGTAACGTCAGCTGGTCCTCGGTTGTGCCATTGGCTCTTTTCCTTCTGCTGACCCTCCGGGTTCCAGCACAGTCAGCTGGTCCTCGTTACTTTCATTGGCTCTTGTACCTTCTGCTACCCATCCGGGTTCCAGTACCGTCAGCTGGTTCTCCGCAGTGCCTTTGGCCTAGGTGCCTCCATGTCGGTATCCGAGTTCCAGCAACGTCTGCTGGTCCTTGGTAGTGCTTTGGAGCACAGGTACCTCCTGCTTAGTAACCGTGTCCCAGTAACGTCAGCTGGTCCTCGTTGTGCCATTGGCTCTTTTCCTTCTGCTGACCCTCCGGGTTCCAGCACAGTCAGCTGGTCCTCGTTACTTTCATTGCTCTTGTACCTTCTGCTACCCATCCGGTTCCAGTACCGTCAGCTGTTCTCCGCAGTGCCTTTGGCCTAGGTGCCTCCATGTCGGTATCCGAGTTCCAGCAACGTCTGCTGGTCCTTGTAGTGCTTTGGAGCACAGGTACCTCCTGCTTAGTAACCGTGTCCCAGTAACGTCAGCTGGTCCTCGGTTGTGCCATTGGCTCTTTTCCTTCTGCTGACCCTCCGGGTTCCAGCACAGTCAGCTGGTCCTCGTTACTTCCATTGGCTTTTGTACCATCACCAACAGGACAAAGAAGGTTAAGACAAACTACAAGATACAGAACAAGAGACAGAAGAACAATAAGCAGAAGATCAAAAAGCAAGAACATTAAGTATAAGACCAAAATGAAGAGCAAAATATATGCTCTAAATTCTAAGCAGAAGAAGACTAAGCAGTGTATGGGGTGAGTCCGTTCCTCCTCGTGGTGCCCTGGAAAATGCCTGATGCTGCTGCAGGCTAAACTGAACGCGGACAAATACTGTTGTAATTAAAATCTTTCGTGACAGCAAGAACGGAAGGATGAAAATTCAGAGTTTTACAGATTACAAGTACAGGAATGTCTGTCACAAATAAGAATATGATGAAAAGGATGAATAGGAAGAAGATGAAGAAGTAGAATATGAAGAATAATAACTGTTTAATAAGAACAATATAACTAATGTTAACAAAAAGATGAATAGCAAGAAGTTTTAGAAGATTAAGAAGGTGAAGATGAAGAATAATTTGATGAGAAAGATGATGCTGCTGAAGATTATGAAGGAAAAGTGTGTGAAAAGTTAAAAAGGTGAAGAGCATGGAAGTTGTGAAACAGACATATTTGACAAATAGAAAAAAGGTTAACAACATTGTCAATTTCTTCGTCAATCCAAACGTATTTCAAAAAAAGAAATATTAATGCATATCCATTGCATTGTGTTAAACATCTATGCCTTTAATGTCTCCTCAACCTCCCCCAATAAATTCTACATTACTCTTTGTTGTTTTCCTTCATGTACAATTAACCAACAAGGCAAGAATGGGTTTTTTTTAATTCCGATATTTTGTTCCCATAGACTTACATTGTATTTCCGGTATCGGTATCGGTATCGCCGATATTTTTTGTGTATCGGCGATACCATTCCGATTCCGATACTTTTGGATATCGGAAAGTATCGCTCAACTCTATGTTGCTGTACATGGCATTCTTTCATGGAGCATTTGCCACTGATGAATTTTTCATTTTAATGGATTAATAAAGAATTTTTGAATTTTAAAGGAGCTGAACCCTTTTTTCTTGCTGTTTTAGGCTGTGGTTCCACGGTCCGGAACCTCAGCGCTTTGGACGGAGCGGAAATTCAGCTCTGTCTAAGCCCCCGCCCCCTTTATGACGCGCGCTCTTTCCGGAGGTGTTCAGGACACCTCCGACACACCTCCGGAAAGAGCGCAGGGCTACATAGCCCTGTGTTAATTCTGTTGCGGCGACGCACCGTCGCCGCAATACGCGAGGACATGCTGCGGTCTAAAAAGACGCGCCGCATTTCCGTTTACGCAGGTTTGCCACCTGCGTATTGTTACGCATAGTGGAGACGGATTTCTTGAAATCCCCTCCACTATGCTGTAACATCTGGACGCTGCGTGTTTGGCGCTGCGCCAGCGCACAGCGCCAAACACGCAGCGTATCCTGACCGTGGAAACTCACCCTTACTCTGGACGTTTCAACAGACCTTGTTCCGTGCACCTGTGGCTGCTGTTGGTGAGCTGGTTTTGCTTTTCCAGCGCACAGGGGCCCCAGGCAGCACACAAGGCCCCAGGCAGAGCGCAGGGGCCCCAGGCAGCACAGGGCCCCAGGCAGCGCACAGGGGCCATAGGCAGTGCAAAGGGTTCCAGGCAGCACACGGGGCCACAAGCATCACAAGGGGCCCCAGGCAGCATACGGCGGCCAAAGGCAGCACACGGGGCCAAAGGCAGCACAAGGGGCCCCAGGCAGCTCACAGGGCCCCAGCGGCGCACAAGGGTCCCCAGGCAGCTCACAGGGTCCCATGCGACGCATAGGGGACACAGGCAGCACATGGGGCCCCAGGCGACGCACAGGGGACACAGGCAGCACACGGGGCCACAGGCAGCGCACGTGGCCCAAGGCAACACAAAGGACCCAAGGCAGCGCACGGGGCCCCAGGCAGTGCACAGAGGCCCTAGGCAGTACACAAGGCCCCAGGCAGCGCACAGGGGCCACAGGCAGAGCACAGGGGCCCCAGGTAGTGCACAGGGCCCCAGGCAGCGCACAGGGACCCAGGCGGCACACAGGAGCTAAAGGCAGCGCACGGGTCCCCAGGCTGTGCACAGGGGCCACAGGCAGCACACAAGCCCCAGGCAGCGCACAGGGGCCCCAGGCAGAGCACAGGAGGCACCAGGCAACGCACGGGGCCCCAGGCAGAGCACAGAGGCCACAGGCAGCGCACGGGGTTCCAGACAGCACACAGGGGCCACAAGCAGCACACGGGGGCCAAAGGCAGCACAAGGGGCCGCAGGCAGCTTACAGGGCCCCAGGCAAAGCACATGGACTCCAGGCAGCTCACAGGGCCCCAGGCTGCACACAGGGACTCCAGGCAGGGCACAGGGGCCCCAGGCTGCACACAGGGGCCACAGGCAGCACATGGGGCCTCAGGCGACGCACAGGGGACAAAGGTAGCACACGGGGACACAGGCAGCGCACGGGCCCAAGGCAACACACAGGGCCCTAGGCAGCGCACGGGGCCCCAGCAGCGAACAGTGGCCCCAGGCAGTGCACAGGGCCCCAGGCAGCTCACAGGGCCCCAGGCGGGGCACAAGGGTCCCCAGGCAGCTCACAGGGTCCCAGGCAGCGCACAGGGGACCCAGGCGGCACACAGGAGCTAAAGGTAGCGCACGGGGCCCCAGGCCGCGCACAGGGGCCACAGGCAGTACACAAGCCCCAGGCAGCACACAAGGGCCCCAGGCAGAGCACATGGGCCACAGGCAGCGCACGGGGGTTCCAGACAGCACACAGGGGCCACAAGCAGCACAAAGTGCCCCAGTGTCACGCGGTCTTATGATATGTGTACGATGTCAGTAAACTATTCTTAAAAGAACAACACTCTATACAACATATAGATTAGCAACATCAGCATGTAAATATAGAATAGATTTACCTGACACGATATCTGCTGAACTCAGGGTTAATCTTGAGGACTTGATACACTGTCACAGGAAAGAGGAGGACCGGGGTCTAACCTGACCCTAAACTGGGGTCCTAACTAATCCCTCACCTTGGAGGTACTGATAATGGTTCAGAGGTCCAAGTCTCCAGCCTAACCCTGTCTCCTATCAGTCCCTGAACCCTGTAATCAGTCCTAAGAAGGATACTGATTACCACCAAAGGATATGGCTGATCTCGGCTAAATACACAGATTAGACATATTAGACAGACTGGAGAAAACACAGACTTGCATACACACTCAAACACAGAAGGAACATAAATGATCTGGGATATTAAACTCTAAGCAAGGTGAGCTTAAAACAACTAAGGAGCTTTTAACTTAAGTCTATACAGATACAATCCTATCTGTGGTCTGCATGAAGAATTTCACTGGCAACTCCCAACACAGACAACCAGAGATTTAAAGGAAACCAATCAACAAATAATTAATTGCAGCCGGAGAAACTGCACCCATCCCAGAACTGAGCACAGACAGAATTAACTCCCTAACTGCCAAACACAAAGAAACAGTAACTCAGCTGTGAGAAGTCAGAATGTGCAACCGCGACGATCTTCGTGGCAATGCACACATGACAGTACCCCCCCTTCTACGAGGGGCCTCCGACCCTCAGGCCAGGTTTGCCCGGGGGAGTTCTGTGGAAGGTCCGCACCAAACGATCTGCGTTAATGTCAGACGCAGGAACCCACGTCCTCTCCTCTGGACCATACCCCTTCCAATGCACCAAGTACTGAAGGGACCGGCGATTCAGACGTGAGTCAATGATCTTTGACACTTGAAACTCCAAGTTACCATTGACCACCACTGAGGAGGAGGTAGAGGTGATGGTATGACTGGTGGCCACGTACCTCTTAAGTAATGACTTGTGGAACACATTGTGGATTTTAAAAAGTAGGAGGGAGGTCCAGACGAAATGCCACAGGATTAATTATGGAACTGATCCTGTACGGCCCGATGAATCTGGGGCCCAGCTTCCAGGAGGGAACTTTAAGTTTTTATATTCCTGGTAGACAACCATACCAGATCGTTCACATTAAGATCTGGACCAGAAACTCTCCTCCTATCAGCCATACGTTTATAACGTTCCCCATAGCACTCAGATTATTCAATACACCTCTCCACACTGAAGCAAGTGACGACGAGAAACGCTCCTCCTCAGGAACCCCAGAAGGGACCCCCCCATTGAATGTACAAAACTGGGGATGAAAACCATATGCCCCAAAAAATGGGGATTTACCAGTGGACTCGCTCCGCCTGTTGTTAAGAGCGAACTCTGCCAGAGGCAAGAAAGAAGACCAGTCCTCCTGGTTCTCTGAGACAAAACACCGAAGATAAGTCTCTAGGCTCTGATTCAGACGCTCTGTCTGACCATTGGTCTGCGGATGAAAAGCCGAGGAAAATGACAATTGCATCCCCCGACGTAAACAAAATGCCCTCCAAAACTTGGACACAAACTGAGACCCCCTATCTGACACCACATCAGAAGGCAACCCATGAAGTCTCACAATCTCCCCAATGAACACCTGCGCCAGAGTTTTAGCATTAGGGAGGGCAGGAAGAGCAATGAAATGTGCCATCTTACTGAACCTGTCAACAACCACCAGTATGACAGTCTTCCCTGACGACTGAGGAAGGTCCGTGATGAAGTCCATAGACAAATGAGTCCATGGACGCTCCGGAAGTTTTCAAGGGTAAGAGGGTCCCAGACGGACGGGTATGAGGGGTCTTAGAGCGAGCACAAACCCCACAGGACGCGACAAAAGTTAAAACATCTTTATTAACGTTAGGCCACCAAAACCGGCGAGAAAGGAGATCTAAAGTAGCCTTACTCCCTGGATGTCCTGCTAAAGCAGAATTATGATGTGCCTCAATAACCTTTTGTCTCAACTGATTTGGGACAAACAGTCTCCCTGGAGGTCCTGCAGGGGCGTCCCCCTGAGCCTCTAACACCTCCTCCTCAAGCTCAGAACATACAGCCGACACTACCACCCCCTCCTGAAGGATAGGAATCGGGTCATCCATTTTCCCGGCCCCTGGGAAACTGCGAGACAAGGCATCCGCCTTAACATTCTTAGATCCAGGGCGATAAGTGACAACAAAAATTAAACCTGGTAAAAAACAACGACCATCGAGCTTGTCTGGAATTCAGACGCTTAGCAGATTCCAAATACAGCAGGTTCTTGTGATCAGTAATGACGGTGACCGGGTGGACTGCCCCCTCCAAAAAGTGACGCCATTCTTCAAAAGCCAACTTAATGGCCAAAAGTTCCCTATTGCCGATATCATAATTCCTTTCGGCGGACGACAATTTTTTAGAAAAGAAAGCGCACGGATGCCATTTACCAGGGGACGGACCCTGGGACAATATTGCACCCACCCCTACGTCAGACGCGTCCACCTCCACAACGAACGGCTGTGATGCATCTGGTTGGATGAGAACGGGTGCCGAAGCAAAACATTTTTTCAAAGGGGAAAAAGCTTGGCAAGCTTTGTCCGACCATTTAGAAAAATCCGTCCCTTTTCTTGTCATGTCAGTGAGAGGTTTGACAACAGATGAGAAATTACAAATAAATTTCCGGTAGTAGTTAGCAACCCCAGAAAAACGCTGCAGAGCCTTAAGATCCTCTGGCTGATCCCATTCAAGCACTGCTCTCACCTTTTCAGGGTCCATACGGAAACCGGAGGCTGACACCAAGAAACCCAAAAACTGAAGTTCCTGTACGGCGAATACACACTTCTCCAGTTTGGCGTATAGTTTATTGTCTCGCAAGATCTGCAACACCTGTCTCACATGCTCCTGGTGAGACACAAGATCTGGTGAGTAAATTAAAATGTCATCCAAATATACGACCACAAACAGCCCCACCAGATGACGAAAAATGTCATTAACAAAATGTTGGAACACTGCTGGGGCAGTAGTCAGACCAAAAGGCATGACAAGGTTCTCATAATGTCCCTCCGGCGTGTTAAACGCCGTTTTCCACTCATCCCCCTCTTTTATCCTAATCAGATTATACGCCCCCCTGAGATCCAATTTAGAGAACCATTTGGCGCCAACAATTTGATTGAAGAGATCAGGAATCAGAGGGAGGGATACGGATCTCGAACAGTAATCCGATTAAGTTCGCGGAAATCCAAGCAAGGGCGTAGGCCTCCATCTTTTTTCTTCACAAAGAAGAACCCGCGCCACTGGGGAAGATGAAGGTCTAATATGCCCTTTGGCCAGACTCTCCGAAATATAATCTTTCATAGCCTGCCTCTCAGGACCAGAAAGGTTATATAACCTAGCTTTAGGTAACTTAGCATCAGGAAGTAAATTAATAGAGCAGTCATACACGCGATGAGGAGGCAACTCCTGACACCCCTCCTCAGAGAACACATCCCCAAAGTCCTCCAAAAAAGGAGGCAAAGTACTAGGCACGACCGCACTGATGACTGTGTTCATGCAGTTACTTTTGCAAAACTCCCCCCATTGGCTTATATCTCTGGACTGCCAATTAATCACAGGGTTATGTTTAACCAACCAAGGAAGTCCCAACACAATAGGAGTAGGTAGACCCTCCAACACATAACAAGATAATAGTTCCCTATGTATTGCCCCTACCCGAAGGTCAATGTTATGAACCTCATGAACAAAGCTACCTTGGCCGAGAGGCCTGGCGTCAATGGAGAATATAGGGATCGGTTTTGACCAATACACTCAGATGCATACCTTGACCTGAGCAAACTGAGCGTCAACCAGATTAGCCCCGGACCCACTATCAAGAAGAACAGAAAATCTCTCCACTCTCGTACCAACCACCACCTCCACTGGTACAAGGAACTGAGAAGAACTAGCTGGACGAAATACATACTCCCAGGTTGTCGTCCACCACACACAACCTGGATTAACAGTTTTCCGGCGACTTTTTGCTCAACAAGGCACGGGATGGACATCCCCCAACAAAATGTCCCTCTTTCCCGCAGAAGAAACACCTTCTAGTCCTGCGGCGTACCGCCAATCCCCTCCTACGAAATGATGTCCCTCCCAACTGCATAGGCTCCTCCGAACAGACAAGGGGAACCTCAACATAAGGGACTTTAGATAGTAGTGAGTAACAACAGGGGGCGGAGTTACCTCACCCCTCTCCCGAAGCCGTCTATCAGTACGGATAGCTAGGGCCATAGCAGCCTCCAGTGATGGAGGAGAATCATACTGAGCCAAAACGTCCTTTAATTTGTCAGAAAGCCCATGACAAAACTGGCTTCTAAGAGCTGGGTCATTCCACTGAGTATCTGTGGCCCATCTACGGAACTCAGAAGCAAATTCCTCCGCCGGACGATCTCCCTGCTGTATCTTACGTAATTTTGTCTCAGCAAGAGAGACCCGATCTGGGTCATCATATACCAAACCCAGGGCAGTAAAAAATCGATCTACTGACTGTAGAGCCGGGGATCCCGGAGGAAGGGAGAAGGCCCAGGATTGAGGGTCCCCTTGTAGGAGCGAGATAACAATTCCCACTCTCTGCTCTTCACTCCCTGATGATCGAGGCCGAAGCCGAAAATACAATTTACATGCTTCCCTGAAGGTAAAAAATTTGTCTCGCCCACCAGTGAACCTGTCCGGGAGAGCTACTTTAGGTTCAACTCTGGTTTGCTCCAGGGAGACAAAACTTTGGACTTAATGTCCGTCAGCTCCATGGATAATCCCTGCAACTGCAGAGCCAGCTGGGCTACTGGATCCATGGCAACTGGGAATAATTTTATGGGCCAGTGAAAATGTCACGCGGTCTTATGATATGTGTACGATGTCAGTAAACTATTCTTAAAAGAACAACACTCTATACAACATATAGATTAGCAACATCAGCATGTAAATATAGAATAGATTTACCTGACACGATATCTGCTGAACTCAGGGTTAATCTTGAGGACTTGATACACTGTCACAGGAAAGAGGAGGACCGGGGGTCTAACCTGACCCTAAACTGGGGTCCTAACTAATCCCTCACCTTGGAGGTACTGATAATGGTTCAGAGGTCCAAGTCTCCAGCCTAACCCTGTCTCCTATCAGTCCCTGAACCCTGTAATCAGTCCTAAGAAGGATACTGATTACCACCAAAGGGATATGGGCTGATCTCGGCTAAATACACAGATTAGACATATAAGACAGACTGGAGAAAACACAGACTTGCATACACACTCAAACACAGAAGGAACATAAATGATCTGGGATATTAAACTCTAAGCAAGGTGAGCTTAAAACAACTAAGGAGCTCTTTAACTTAAGTCTATACAGATACAATCCTATCTGTGGTCTGCATGAAGAATTTCACTGGCAACTCCCAACACAGACAACCAGAGATTTAAAGGAAACCAATCAACAAATAATTAATTGCAGCCGGGAGAAACTGCACCCAGTCCCAGAACTGAGCACAGACAGAATTAACTCCCTAACTGCCAAACACAAAGAAACAGTAACTCAGCTGTGAGAAGTCAGAATGTGCAACCGCGACGATCTTCGTGGCAATGCACACATGACACCCAGGCAGTACACGGGGGCCAAAGGCAGCACAAGGGGCTGCAGGCAGCTCACAGGGCCCCAGGCAAAGCACAGGGACTCCAGGCAGCTCACAGGGTCCCATGCGACGCATAGGGGACACAGGCAGCACATGGGGCCCCAGGCGACGCACAGGGGACACAGGCAGCACACGGGGCCACAGGCAGCGCACGGGGCCCAAGGCAACACACAGGGCCCAAGGCAGCGCACGGGCCCCAGGCAGCGCACATTGACCCCAGGCGGTGCACAGAGGCCCCGGGCAGCGCACAGGGGCCACAGGCAGAGCACAGGGGCCCCAGGTAGTGCACAGGGCCCCAGGCAGCGCACAGGGGACCCAGGCGGCACACAGGAGCTAAAGGCAGCGCACGAGGCCCCAGGCTGTGCACAGGGGCCACAGGCAGCACACAAGGCCCCAGGCAGAGCACAGGGGCCCCAGGCAGAGCACAGGAGGCACCAGGCAGCGCACGGGGCCCCAGGCAGAGCACAGGGGCCACAGGCAGCACACGGGGTTCCAGACAGCACACAGGGGCCACAAGCAGCACATGGGGGCCAAAGGCAGCACAATGGGCCACAGGCAGCTCACAGGGCCCCAGGCAAAGCACAGGAACTCCAGGCAGCTCACAGGGCCCCAAGCTGCACACAGGGACTCCAGGCAGCACACAGGGGCCCCAGGCTGCACACAGGGGCCACAGGCAGCACATGGGGCCCCAGGTGACGCACAGGGGACAAAGGCAGCACACGGGTACACAGGCAGCGCACGGGGCCCAAGGCAACACACAGGGCCCTAGGCAGCGCATGGGGCCCCAGGCAGCGCACAGTGGCCCCAGGCGGTACACAGGGCCCCAGGCAGTGCACAGGGCCCCAGGCAGCTCACAGGGCCCCAGGCGGCGCACAAGGGTCCCCAGGCAGCTCACAGGGTCCCAGGCAGCGCACAGGGGACCCAGGCAGCGCACAGGAGCTAAAGGTAGCGCACGGGGCCCCAGGCCGCGCACAGGGCCACAGGCAGTACACAAGGCCCCAGGCAGCACAGGAGGCACCAGGCAGCGCACAGGTGCCCCAGGCAGAGCACATGGGCCACAAGCAGCGCACGGGGTTCCAGACAGCACACAGGGGCCACAAGCAGCACAACGGGCCGCAGGCAGCTCACAGGGCCCCAGGCAAAGCACAGGTACTCCAGGCACCTCACAGGGCCCCAGGCTGAACACAGGGACTCCAGGCAGTGCACAGGGGCCCCAGGCTGCACACAGGGGTCCCAGGCAGAGTACAGTGGCCACAGGCAGCACACGGCCCCAGGCAGAGCACAGTGCACGGGGCTCCAGGCGACGCACAGGAGCCACAGGCAGCACAAGGGGCCCCAGGCGGCGCACAGGAGCTACAGGCAGCGTACGGGGCCCCAGGCAGAGCACATGGGCCACAAGCAGCGCACGGGTTCCAGACAGCATACAGGGGCCACAAGCAGCACAACGGGCCGCAGGCAGCTCACAGGGCCCCAGGCAAAGCACAGGGACTCCAGGCAGCTCACAGGGCCCCAGGCTGAACACAGGGACTCCAGGCAGTGCACAGGGGCCCCAGGCTGCACACAGGGGTCCCAGGCAGAGTACAGTGGCCACAGGCAGCACACGGCCCCAGGCAGAGCACAGTGCACGGGGCTCCAGGCGACGCACAGGAGCCACAGGCAGCACACGGGGCCCCAGGCGGCGCACAGGAGCTACAGGCAGCGCACGGGGCCCCAGGCAGCGCACAGGGGCCACAGGCAGCATACAAGGCCCCAGGCAGAGCACAGGGGCCCCAGGCAGCACAAGGGGCCCCAGGCAGCGCACAGGGGCCCCAGGCAGCGCACATGGCCCCAGACAGCACACGGGCCCCAGACAGCACACAAGAGCTTCAGGCAGCGCACGGGGCCCCAGGCGGCGTACAGGGGCCACAGGCAGCACACAAGGCCCCAGGCAGCACACAGGGGCCACAGGCAGACCACAGGGGCCCCAGGCAGCGCACAGGGGACCCAGGCGGCACACAGGAGCTAAAAGCAGCGCACGGGGCCCCAGGCTGTGCACTTCAATTTACTAAAATCTATTAGTGTGACGCTCTTCCATCAAAATACAATACATTGCTTGCAAACATAATAGAAGTCCACAAAAAGGCCTTTCACAGCAAGTGAACAGTTGTGTTCACTGTTCACTCTAGTCTGAGGTTTAAATTTTTGGTAGGAGTGTAGATCCCGCTCCACTTACTTCAACCACCGCTGCGTGTACTCTGCTGAGGTGTCTCACTGCCTCATCCTTCACATTTTTCTAAATTGGTGCTGCTTTATTCTATTTTCAATTTACTAAAATCTATTAGTGTGACGCTCTTCATCAAAATACAATACATTGCTTGCAAACATAATAGAAGTCCACAAAAAGGCCCTTTCACAGCAAGTGAACAGTTGTGTTCACTGTTCACTCTAGTCTGAGGTTTTAAATTTTTGGTAGGAGTGTAGATCCCGCTCCACTTACTTCAACCACCGCTGCGTGTACTCTGCTGAGTGTCTGTCACTGCCTCATCCTTGTTTTTTCTAAAATTGGTGTGCTGCTTTATCTGAGGTTTAATTTTTGGTAGGAGTGTAGATCCCGCTCCACTTACTTCAACCACCGCTGCGTGTACTCTGCTGAGTGTCTCACTGCCTCATCCTTCACATTTTTCTGAATTGGTGCTGCTTTATTCTATTTTCATTTACTAAAATCTATTAGTGTGACGCTCTTCCATCAAAATACAATACATTGCTTGCAAACATAATAGAAGTCCACAAAAAGGCTTTCACAGCAAGTGAACAGTTGTGTTCATGTTCACTCTAGTCTGAGTTTAAATTTTTGGTAGGAGTGTAGATCCCGCTCCACTACTTCAACCCCGCTGCGTGTACTCTGCTGAGTGTCGTCACTGGCTCATCCTTGTCATTTTTCTAAATTGGTGCTGCTTTATTCTATTTTCAATTTACTAAAATCTATTAGTGTGACGCTCTTCCATCAAATACAATACATTGCTTGCAAACATAATAGAAGTCCACAAAAGGCCTTTCACAGCAAGTGAACAGTTGTGTTCATGTTCATCTAGTCTGAGGTTTAAATTTTTGGTAGGAGTGTAATCCCGCTCCACTTACTTCAACCACGCTGCGTGTACTCTGCTGAGCGTGTCTCACTGCTCATCCTTCACATTTTTCTAATTGGTGCTGCTTTATTCTATTTTCAATTTACTAAAATCTATTAGTGTGACGCTCTTCCATCAAAATACAATACATTGCTTGCAAACATAATAGAAGTCCACAAAAAGGCCTTTCACAGCAAGTGAACAGTTGTGTTCACTGTTCACTCTAGTCTGAGGTTTAAATTTTTGGTAGGAGTGTAGATCCCGCTCCACTTACTTCAACCACCGCTGCGTGTACTCTGCTGAGGTCTGTCACTGCTCATCCTTCAATTTTTCTAAAATTGGTGCTGCTTTATTCTATTTTCAATTTACTAAAATCTATTAGTGTGACGCTCTTCCATCAAAATACAATACATTGCTTGCAAACATAATAGAAGTCCACAAAAAGGCCTTTCACAGCAAGTGAACAGTTGTGTTCACTGTTCACTCTAGTCTGAGGTTTAAATTTTTGGTAGGAGTGTAGATCCCGCTCCACTTACTTCAACCACCGCTGCGTGTACTCTGCTGAGCGTGTCTCACTGGCCTCATCCTTTCACATTTTTCTAATTGGTGCTGCTTTATTCTATTTTCAATTTACTAAAATCTATTAGTGTGACGCTCTTCCATCAAAATACAATACATTGCTTGCAAACATAATAGAAGTCCACAAAAAGGCCTTTCACAGCAAGTGAACAGTTGTGTTCACTGTTCACTCTAGTCTGAGGTTTAAATTTTTGGTAGGAGTGTAGATCCCGCTCCACTTACTTCAACCACGCTGCGTGTACTCTGCTGAGTGTCTCACTGCTCATCCTTCCATTTTCTAAATTGTGCTGTTATTCTATTTTCAATTTACTAAAATCTATTAGTGTACGCTCTTCCATCAAAATACAATACATTGCTTGCAAACTAATAGAGTCCACAAAAAGGCTTTCACAGCAAGTGAACAGTTGTGTTCACTGTTCACTCTAGTCTGAGGTTTAAATTTTTGGTAGGAGTGTAGATCCGCTCCACTTACTTCAACCACCGCTGCGTGTACTCTGCTGAGTGTCTCACTGCCATCCTTCATTTTTCTAAATTGGTGCTGCTTATTCTATTTCAATTTACTAAAATCTATTAGTGTGACGCTCTTCCATCAAATACAATACATTGCTTGCAAACATATAGAAGTCCACAAAAGGCCTTTCACAGCAAGTGAACAGTTGTGTTCACTGTTCACTCTAGTCTGAGGTTTAAATTTTGGTAGGAGTGTAGATCCCGCTCCACTTACTTCAACCACCGCTGCGTGTACTCTGCTGAGCTGTCTTCACTGGCTCATCCTTACATTTTTCTCGAAATTGGTGCTGCTTTATTCTATTTTCAATTTACTAAAATCTATTAGTGTGACGCTCTTCCATCAAAATACAATACATTGCTTGCAAACATAATAGAAGTCCACAAAAAGGCCTTTCACAGCAAGTGAACAGTTGTGTTCACTGTTCACTCTAGTCTGAGGTTTAAATTTTTGGTAGGAGTGTAGATCCCGCTCCACTTACTTCAACCACCGCTGCGTGTACTCTGCTGAGGTGTCTGTCACTGCTCATCCTTACATTTTTCTAGAATTGGTGCTGCTTTATTCTATTTTCAATTTACTAAAATCTATTAGTGTGACGCTCTTCCATCAAAATACAATACATTGCTTGCAAACATAATAGAAGTCCACAAAAAGGCCTTTCACAGCAAGTGAACAGTTGGTGTTCACTGTTCACTCTAGTCTGAGGTTTAAATTTTTGGTAGGAGTGTAGATCCCGCTCCACTTACTTCAACCACCGCTGCGTGTACTCTGCTGAGTGTCTGTCACTGGCTCATCCTTGTCATTTTTCTAAAATTGGTGCTGCTTTATTCTATTTTCAATTTACTAAAATCTATTAGTGTGACGCTCTTCCATCAAAATACAATACATTGCTTGCAAACATAATAGAAGTCCACAAAAAGGCCTTTCACAGCAAGTGAACAGTTGTGTTCACTGTTCACTCTAGTCTGAGGTTTAAATTTTTGGTAGGAGTGTAGATCCCGCTCCACTTACTTCAACCACCGCTGCGTGTACTCTGCTGAGCTGTCTCACTGGCCTCATCCTTCAATTTTTCTAAAATTGGTGCTGCTTTATTCTATTTTCAATTTACTAAAATCTATTAGTGTGACGCTCTTCCATCAAAATACAATACATGCTTGCAAACATAATAGAAGTCCACAAAAAGGCCTTTCACAGCAAGTGAACAGTTGTGTTCATGTTCACTCTAGTCTGAGGTTTAAATTTTTGGTAGGAGTGTAGATCCCGCTCCACTTACTTCAACCACCGCTGCGTGTACTCTGCTGAGTGTCTGTCACTGGCTCATCCTTGTCATTTTTCTAAAATTGGTGCTGCTTTATTCTATTTTCAATTTACTAAATCTATTAGTGTGACGCTCTTCCATCAAAATACAATACATTGCTTGCAAACATAATAGAAGTCCACAAAAAGGCCTTTCACAGCAAGTGAACAGTTGTGTTCACTGTTCACTCTAGTCTGAGGTTTAAATTTTTGGTAGGAGTGTAGATCCCGCTCCACTTACTTCAACCACCGCTGCGTGTACTCTGCTGAGTGTCTGTCACTGGCTCATCCTTCATTTTTCTAAAATTGGTGCTGCTTTATTCTATTTTCAATTTACTAAAATCTATTAGTGTGACGCTCTTCCATCAAAAAAAAAAAAAAAAAAAAAAAAAAAAAAAAAAACTTACTTCAACCACCGCTGCGTGTACTCTGCTGAGCGTGTCTCACTGCCTCATCCTTCACATTTTTCTAAATTGGTGCTGCTTTATTCTATTTTCAATTTACTAAAATCTATTAGTGTGACGCTCTTCCATCAAAATACAATACATTGCTTGCAAACATAATAGAAGTCCACAAAAAGGCCTTTCACGCAAGTGAACAGTTGTGTTCATGTTCACTCTAGTCTGAGGTTTAAATTTTGGTAGGAGTGTAATCCCGCTCCACTTACTTCAACCACCGCTGCGTGTACTCTGCTGAGTGTTCACTGCTCATCCTTCATTTTTCTAAATTGGTGCTGCTTTATTCTATTTCAATTTACTAAAATCTATTAGTGTGACGCTCTTCCATCAAAATACAATACATTGCTTGCAAACATAATAGAAGTCCACAAAAGGCCTTTCACAGCAAGTGAACAGTTGTGTTCACTGTTCACTCTAGTCTGAGGTTTAAATTTTTGTAGGAGTGTAGATCCCGCTCCACTTACTTCAACCACCGCTGCGTGTACTCTGCTGAGCGTGTCTCACTGCCTCATCCTTCACATTTTTCTGAATTGGTGCTGCTTTATTCTATTTTCAATTTACTAAAATCTATTAGTGTGACGCTCTTTCCATCAAAATACAATACATTGCTTGCAAACATAATAGAAGTCCACAAAAAGGCCTTTCACAGCAAGTGAACAGTTGTGTTACTGTTCACTCTAGTCTGAGGTTTAAATTTTTGGTAGGAGTGTAGATCCGCTCCACTTACTTCAACCACCGCTGCGTGTACTCTGCTGAGTCTGTCACTGGCTCATCCTTGTCATTTTTCTAAATTGGTGCTGCTTATTCTATTTTCAATTTACTAAAATCTATTAGTGTGACGCTCTTCCATCAAAATACAATACATTGCTTGCAAACATAATAGAAGTCCACAAAAAGGCCTTTCACAGCAAGTGAACAGTTGTGTTCACTGTTCACTCTAGTCTGAGGTTTAAATTTTTGGTAGGAGTGTAGATCCCGCTCCACTTACTTCAACCACCGCTGCGTGTACTCTGCTGAGCGTGTCTCACTGCCTCATCCTTACATTTTTCTAAAATTGGTGCTGCTTTAATTCTATTTTCAATTTACTAAAATCTATTAGTGTGACGCTCTTCCATCAAAATACAATACATTGCTTGCAAACATAATAGAAGTCCACAAAAGGCCTTTCACAGCAAGTGAACAGTTGTGTTCACTGTTCACTCTAGTCTGAGGTTTAATTTTTGGTAGGAGTGTAGATCCCGCTCCACTTACTTCAACCACCGCTGCGTGTACTCTGCTGAGTGTCTCACTGCTCATCCTTCATTTTTCTAAAATTGGTGCTGCTTATTCTATTTTCAATTTACTAAAATCTATTAGTGTGACGCTCTTCCATCAAAATACAATACATTGCTTGCAAACATAATAGAAGTCCACAAAAAGGCCTTTCACAGCAAGTGAACAGTTGTGTTCACTGTTCACTCTAGTCTGAGGTTTAAATTTTTGGTAGGAGTGTAGATCCCGCTCCACTTACTTCAACCACCGCTGCGTGTACTCTGCTGAGTGTCTCACTGCTCATCCTTCCATTTTTCTAAATTGGTGCTGCTTTATTCTATTTTCAATTTACTAAAATCTATTAGTGTGACGCTCTTCCATCAAATCCCCCCCCCCCCCCCCCCCTTACTCACACGCTGCGTGTACTCGCTGACGGTCTCACTGCCTCATCCTTCACATTTTTCTGAATTGGTGCTTTATTCTATTTTCAATTTATAAAATCTATTAGTGTGACCTCTTCATAAAATACATCATTGCTTGAAACTAATAGAAGTCCACAAAAAGGCCTTCACAGCAAGTGAACAGTTGTGTTCACTGTTCACTCAGTTGAGGTTTAAATTTTGTAGAGTGTAGATCCGCTCCATACTTCAACCACCGCTGCTGTACTCTGCTGGTGTCTCACTGCTCATCCTTCTTTTTCAATTGGTGCTGTATTCTATTTCAATTTACTAAAATCATTAGTGTGACGCTCTTCCATCAAATACAATACATGTGAAACTAATAGAAGTACAAAAGCCTTTCACAGCAAGTGAACAGTTGTGTTCACTGTCACTCTAGTCTGAGGTTTAAATTTGGTAGGAGTGTAGATCCCGCTCCACTTACTTCAACCACCGCTGCTGTACTCTGCTGAGCGTGTCTCACTGCCTCATCCTTCACATTTTTCTCGAATTGTGCTGCTTATTTATTTTCAATTATAAAATCTATTAGTGTGACGCTCTCCATAAATACAATACATGCTTGCAAACATAATAGAAGTCCACAAAAAGGCCTTTCACAGCAAGGAACAGTTGTGTTCACTGTTCACTCTGTCTGAGTTTAATTTTTGGTAGGGTGTAGATCCCGTCCACTTACTCAACACCGCTGCGTGTACTCTGCTGAGGTGTCACTGCTCATCCTTCATTTTTCTAAATTGGTGCTGCTTTATTCTATTTCAATTTACTAAAATCTATTAGTGTGACGCTCTTCCATCAAAATACAATACATTGCTTGCAAAAATATAGAAGTCCACAAAAAGGCCTTTCACAGCAAGTGAACAGTTGTGTTCACTGTTCACTCTAGTCTGAGGTTTAAATTTTTGGTAGGAGTGTAGATCCCGCTCCACTTACTTCAACCACCGCTGCGTGTACTCTGCTGAGTGTCGTCACTGGCTCATCCTTGTCATTTTTCTAAAATTGGTGCTGCTTTATTCTATTTTCAATTTACTAAAATCTATTAGTGTGACGCTCTTCCATCAAAATACAATACATTGCTTGCAAACATAATAGAAGTCCACAAAAAGGCCTTTCACAGCAAGTGAACAGTTGTGTTCACTGTTCACTCTAGTCTGAGGTTTAAATTTTTGGTAGGAGTGTAGATCCCGCTCCACTTACTTCAACCACCGCTGCGTGTACTCTGCTGAGTGTCTGTCACTGGCTCATCCTTGTCATTTTTCTAAATTGGTGCTGCTTTATTCTATTTTCAATTTACTAAAATCTATTAGTGTGACGCTCTTCCATCAAAATTACAATACATTGCTTGCAAACATAATAGAAGTCCACAAAAAGGCCTTTCACAGCAAGTGAACAGTTGTGTTCACTGTTCACTCTAGTCTGAGGTTTAAATTTTTGGTAGGAGTGTAGATCCCGCTCCACTTACTTCAACCACCGCTGCGTGTACTCTGCTGAGGTGTCTGTCACTGCTCATCCTTGTCATTTTTTCTAAAATTGGTGCTGCTTTATTCTATTTTCAATTTACTAAAATTATTAGTGTGACGCTCTTCCATCAAAATACAATACATTGCTTGCAAACATAATAGAAGTCACAAAAGGCCTTTCACAGCAAGTGAACAGTTGTGTTCACTGTTCACTCTAGTCTGAGGTTTAAATTTTTGGTAGGAGTGTAGATCCCGCTCCACTTACTTCAACCACCGCTGCGTGTACTCTGCTGAGGTGTCTCACTGCCTCATCCTTCATTTTTCTAATTGGTGCTGCTTTATTCTATTTTCAATTTACTAAAATCTATTAGTGTGACGCTCTTCCATCAAAATACAATACATTGCTTGCAAACATAATAGAAGTCCACAAAAAGGCCTTTCACAGCAAGTGAACAGTTGTGTTCACTGTTCACTCTAGTCTGAGGTTTAAATTTTTGGTAGGAGTGTAGATCCCGCTCCACTTACTTCAACCACCGCTGCGTGTACTCTGCTGAGGTGTCTTCACTGCTCATCCTTCATTTTTTCTAAATTGGTGCTGCTTATTCTATTTTCAATTTACTAAAATCTATTAGTGTGACGCTCTTCCATCAAAATACAATACATTGCTTGCAAACATAATAGAAGTCCACAAAAAGGCCTTTCACAGCAAGTGACAGTTGTGTTCATGTTCACTCTGTCTGAGGTTTAAATTTTTGGTAGGAGTGTAGATCCCGCTCCCTTACTTCAACCACCGCTGCGTGTACTCTGCTGAGTGTCTGTCACTGGCTCATCCTGTCATTTTTCTAAAATTGGTGCTGCTTTATTCTATTTTCAATTACTAAATTATTAGTGTGACGCTCTTCATCAAAATACAATACATTGCTTGCAAACATATAGAAGTCCACAAAAAGGCCTTTCACAGCAAGTGAACAGTTGTGTTCATGTTCACTCTGTTGAGGTTTAATTTTGGTAGGAGTGTAGATCCGCTCCACTTACTTCAACACCGCTGCGTGTACTTGCTGAGTGTCTCACGTCATCCTTCATTTTTCTAAATTGGTGCTGCTTTATTCTATTTCAATTTACTAAATCTATTAGTGTGACGCTCTTCCATCAAATACAATACATTGCTGCAAACATAATAGAGTCCACAAAAAGCCTTTCACAGCAAGTGAACAGTTGTGTTCATGTTCACTCTAGTCTGAGGTTTAAATTTTGGTAGGGTGTAGATCCCGCTCCACTTACTTCAACACGCTGGTGTACTCTGCTGAGTGTCTCACTGGCTCATCTTCATTTTTCTAAATTGGTGCTGCTTTATTCTATTTCAATTTACTAAATCTATTAGTGTGACGCTCTTCATCAAAATACAATACATTGCTTGCAAACATAATAGAAGTCCACAAAAGGCCTTTCACAGCAAGTGAACAGTTGTGTTCATGTTCACTTAGTCTGAGGTTTAAATTTTTGGTAGGGTGTAGATCCCGCTCCACTTACTTCAACCACCGCTGCGTGTACTTGCTGAGTGTCTGTCACTGGTCATCCTTGTCATTTTTCTAAATTGGTGCTGCTTATTCTATTTCATTTACTAAAATCTATTAGTGTGACGCTCTTCCACTTATTCACCGCTCGTGTACTTGCTGGTGTCACGTCATCTTCTTTTCAAGGTGCATTTTTCAATTTCAATTAGGGACTCTTCATCATCAAACATTGCTGCTAATAGAAGACAAAACTTCACAGAGAAAGTTGTGTCATGTTCACTTATGGTTAATTTTGTAGATTCCTCATATCACAGCTGTTCTGCGAGGCTCACTGCTCATCCTTCACATTTTTCGAATTGGTGCTGCTTATTCTATTCTTCAAATCTTGTGCCTTTCCTCACAATCATGTTGCATTATTCAACACGTGGGCTTGGACTGTCACTGCTCCTTTTCTATTTCTTATATTCAATTTAATTATTATGTACGCTCTTCCATCAAATACAATACATCTTGCAATATAATCCACAAGGCTTAAGCAGACATGTGTCACTTCTTGAGTTAAATTTGAGTAATCCCTCTTCACGCGTGTACTCGTGAGTGTCTCCTCTCATCTCATTTTCATTGTGCTGCTTTTTTTATTTAAATATAGTGTGCTTCATCAAACAATATTGCTGAATAAAGAAGTCAAAACTCGATGAATTGTCGTCCTCAGTCTGTTTAAATTTGTGGTGTAATCGCTCTACTTCAACAGTGGTGTACTCTGCGTGTCTGCAGTATCTTGTCATTTCTAATGTTGTTATTCTTTCTTACAAATTATATGTGACGCCTCATCAATAATACATTGCTTGCAAACTAATAGAAGTCACAAAGCTTCACAGCAAGTGACAGTTGTGTTCAATGTTCACTCTAGTCTGAGGTTTAAATTTTTGGTAGGAGTGTAGATCCCGCTCCACTTACTCACCACGCTGCGTGTACTTGCTGACGTGTCTCACTGCTCATCCTTCACTTTTTCCGAATTGGTTGCTGCTTTATTCTATTTTCAATTTACTAAATCTATTAGTGTGACGCTCTTCCATCAAATACAATACATTGCTTGCAAACATAAAGAAGTTCCACAAAGGCCTTTCACGCATGAACAGTTGTGTTCATGTACTCTAGTCTGAGTTTAAATTTTGGTAGGAGTGTGATCCGCTCACTACTTTCAAACGCTGCGTGTATTTCTGCTATGTCTGTCACTGGTCATCTTGTCATTTTTCAAAATTGTGCTGTTTATTCTATTTTCAATTTACTAAAATCTATAGTGTGACCTCTTCATCAAAATACAATCATTGCTTCAAACATATAGAAGTCAAAAAGGCCTTTCACAGCAAGTGAACAGTGTGTTCACTGTTCCTCTAGTCTGAGGTTTAATTTTTGGTAGGATGTAATCCCGCTCACTTACTTCAACACGTGCGTGTACTCTGCTGAGTGTCTCACTGCTCATCTTCATTTTTCTAATTGGTGCGCTTATCTATTTTCAATTACTAAAATCTATTAGTGTGACGCTCTTCCATCAAAATACAATACATTGCTTGCAAACATAATAGAAGTCCACAAAAAGGCCTTTCACAGCAAGTGAACAGTTGTGTTCACTGTTCACTTAGTCTGAGGTTTAAATTTTTGGTAGGAGTGTAGATCCCGCTCCACTTACTTCAACCACCGCTGCGTGTACTCTGCTGAGCGTGTCTCACTGCCTCATCCTTCACATTTTTCTCGAATTGGTGCTGCTACATTCTATTTCAAATAATTCAAATCTATTACTGTGACGTGCTTCCATCCGTATACAATACATTGGTTGCAAACACTATAGAAGTACACAAAGGTGCCTTTCACAGCTAGTGAACATGGGTTTTTAATTTTTAACTAAAATATGTATTTTTTCAAATGACACAAATATAAGTAATGTTGAAGAGGAATAGTCCTACATCCATTGTTTGCACAATATTACAGGTGTACATTACGTCCCTTAATCAGCGATGTATTATTATATTTACTTGTATGCTTTTATTTAAAAGCCAAGAACACAGAAGGATAACCTTCGCACTGCAGCTGTTGTCAAAGTTCAACCCACATTATGCACTTCCAACATTGCAGCATTTGAGGCATGATGTGAGTTGGATTTGTCAAAGTTATGGAGTGAGAAGGTTCACCATCAGTACCCTATAGCATAAGTATGCTTTTGTGTTAGCATTTGTGTTAGACATGTGGATATCTGCCATAATATGTCACAATTATTTAGTTACAGATTTGTTACCAACAGTAATCATTGAATGGTTTTAAATGTGACGTTTCACTTGTTTACAGCTTAGAAATAAGGGTGTAGCCTGATATCTATGTGTAGCACTAGCCACTTTAACATGTCATGTTTTTTTCAACATGTGTAGCTAGGTAGCAGTAATTTTTGCCGGACACACAGCAGGGGAACAGCAGGCGTTACTGAACCCCACAAACACATCATCGATTGTTTTGATCTGTGCATCCAACACTTCTGAGCCCAGGGTCAAGGAGGGTGTAGCCTGAGGCCTAGTATGAGATGTTTGAACTTTAATTTGAACTTTAATTTGGAGTTAGCAGCATTAATTTTTGTCAGACACACAGCAGGGGAACAGCAGGCGTTACTGAACCCCACTATCACTATAGCTTGTGTATTGGTCTGTGGACACGACACTTCTGAGCAGCAACTGGCAGTGTTGTAGCCCAGGGAGTATAGCTCAGGTGGTAGAAAGATGAACATAACAGGAGACATGGAAAACGTTGCCAACCAGTTAGTTAATCTGAAACCGGACAGGCAAATTCAGGCGAGATCCATGCCTAGTTCATTTTCAGAAAAGTAAGCCGTTCTACATTATCGGAGGATAGTCGCATGCAACGGTCTGTTAGTACACCACCTGCAGCAGTAAAGACGCGCTCCGATAATACACTGGCAGCAGGGCAAGCCAGCACCTCCAATGCATACTGGCTAAGCTCTGGCCATGTATCCAGCTTAGAGACACAAAACTTGAATGGGGAAGAGCCATCTGGGAGTACACTGAGAGGGCAAGACATGTAGTCTGTCACCATCTTACGGAAATGTTGCCTCCTGCTGACTGGAGCCGTCTCGGATGGTGTAGACATTGGTGGCGCTGCCACAAAACTTTGCCACATTTGGAACATACTGTTCTTGCCCTGTGCAGAGGCGCTGCTTGTGCTCCCTCTTGTTGCAGAGCTGTCTCCACTGCCTCGACGCACAGAGCTGCTTTGTAAAGCAGTAGCAGCAGC
The DNA here is from genome assembly GCA_033576555.1 of Oophaga sylvatica. NCBI lineage: Eukaryota > Metazoa > Chordata > Amphibia > Anura > Dendrobatidae > Oophaga > Oophaga sylvatica. The sequence goes on from JARQOD010000619.1 coordinate 62,639, forward strand.
AGTGCTCTCGGCTGGAATGGAGAACATTATGGATTGCACCAGTGTGTCTTGGTACTTCCGCATTTTACCCTCCCGGTTCAACGGTGTGATGAGGCTTTGTAAGTTGTCCCGGTAGCGAGGGTCTAGGAGGGTGTACACCCAATAATCAGACGTGGTGTGAATGTGTTCGATGCGGCGGTCGTTTCTCGGGCACTGCAGCATGAAATCAACCATGTGCTGCAGACTCCCAACTGGCCAAGAAACGTTGTCCCCTGCAAGAGGCGTCATCTCTGCCTGCTGTGCATCACCCCACCCTTGGTCTACATACTGACTAGAGCATTGTCTACCTCCCTCTGGAGCGATGTCTTCCTCCTCCATTGACTCCTCCTCATCCTCCTCACAAAGTCCTTCAAATACATAAAAATTTACAAAATTTAAAACTCAAAATTTAAAAACATTGTATCATAATTCTGTAACATCAGTTTATGGAAACACAATAGCATTACAAAAGGATAGACAAAAACTGTACATTATGTTCTTTGTAAATACATTAAAAGTTTGGAATGGTTATGAAAATATAGACAGCGACTCTGGAGGTTCAATTGTTGATACAGCATGGTACTTTGAAAGTCCTCCAGCCCTTTGTGAGGAACCACGTTGCGCTGACTGTCCAGAAGGTGATGGAATTTGTGACTCCTCATCCTCCACCTCTTCCAAAACCTCATGCCTTAGTGCTTGCAGTGTTTTTTGAAGCAGGCAGATAAGGGGGACAGTCAGGCTGACTAGTGCATCATCTGCACTCGCCATCCGCGTTGACTCATCAAACGCAATCAAAACGTGGCAGATGTCCTTCATAGAGTCCTTCGCCACTCATTACACTGGCTGCCCATTCATTATAGGATCCAATTCTAATTACTGGTTCTCACCAACAAAGCTCTCCACAGTGCAGCACCCCCCTACATCTCCTCCCTCATTTATATTTATCGGCCTAACCGACTGCTGCACTCTGCAAACGACCTTCGACTAACCTCTGCACTAATCCGTACCTCCCACTCCCAACTCCAAGACTTCTCCCGCGCTGCGCCAATCCTCTGGAATGCTCTACCCCAAGAAATTAGGACTATCCGCAATTTGTATGGTTTCAGGCGCTCCCTCAAAACACATTTGTTCACAGTGGCCTATCACATTCACTAATCAAAGTCATTCTATGTGTAAGTCTGTGTGTGTAGCCCATTCACTATCTCCATGCATCCCTCACTCCCTTAAAATGGCTGGACCATCATTGTAAAAACACCATTGTATATAAAAACCTGTACTTTGTATCTCCCCCACCTCATTGTAGATTGTAAGCTTTCACCAGCAGGGGCGGCTGATTTTGCTTTAATTATTGTATTGTTAACGTTGTTACTTATGACTTGTGTTTTGAAACTGTTAAACTGTAAAGCACTGCGGAATATTATGGCGCTATATAAATAAAGAATATTATTATTATTCTTATTATAAAGGCCCACTCAGTAGTGGTGAAGTGTGAACGGCGCAAATTGCGAGTTGATTGCGCCTGATGCAGCTGATACTCCATTACTGTTGGCTGCTGCTCACACAACCGCTCCAACATATGTAACGAGGAATTCCACCTGGTGGGTACGTCACATATGATGCGATGTTCATGAAGGCGAAATCTGCGTTGCAGAGCTGCAATCAGCGATCTGGCCATGCTGGAACGTCGCAAGTGAGCGCACTCTAGGCGGACCTTGTGCAGCAGTGCATCAAGATCCGGATAGTCCCTCAAAAAACTCTGCACGACCAAGTTGAGCACATATGACAGACATGGTATGTGAGTGAGGTTGCCAAGGCCCAGAGCTGCCACCAGATTTCGGCCATTGTCACACACTACCAAGCCTGCCTGTAGATTCGCTTCCAAAAACCACACGTCGCTCTCCTGCTTTATGGCATTACAGAGCTCCTGCGCTGTGTGGCTAAGATTCCCCATGGAAATTAATTTCAGGACGGCCTGTTGACATTTGGACACGGCTGTGCTCATATCGGTCGCAACAGGTAAACGTTCACGGGTCCATGTGGAGGTAGACCGTGACGGCTCCTGCAGCGATGATTCTGAGGAACTGGAGTAGGAGGAGGAGTCAATGTGTACAGACTTGATTACTGCAATCCTTGGAGTTGGCAGAACACGTACAGCACCACTCGCAAGATCAGTACCCGGCTACACAACATTGACCCAATGGGCAGTGAGGGAAAGGTATTGTCCCTGGCCATGGGTGTTAGAACCCTCTTGTTAAGTTTTGTTTCAGTTTGCTGGTCACATGACCTTTTATCCCTATTTAGTCTGGCTCCGCCCTTCTGGCTTTGCTTGACTTCATTGTATTATCTACTGTTAAGCTAGCCGGGTGCTTAGGTGCCTTAATCTGTCAGTTTTGCTTGATGTTAGGATCGCAAAGTATTTATTTTTCTGTTTAATTATCCATGCTACAATTTATGTTAGGAGTAAGGTTGAGCATTCCGATACTGCAAATATCGGGTATCGGCCGATATTGGCTGTATCGGAATTCCGATTCCGAGTTCCGATATTTTCGTCTTATCGGATACCGGAATCGGGATTGTCACTGTCACTGTCAGTGTCCGTTGGTCGGGTCTGTCAGGAGTCAGCGGCACTTACCTGTCAGAAGATCTCCGGCGGTCACGTCCTGGACTGCTTGATGGCCGCAATCTTCTTTCCCCGGCGGTCACATGCAGTTTCTCGCGATAACTGCAGTGACTGCTGGGTAATCCCGGCCGTAAAGCAGTCAGTCCGATGACGTCACCGCCGGGGAAGCAGGTAATCAGCTGTGCTGCGTCGCGATGACAGGCTCTGCCTGTCATTGCGATGTAGCAGAGTTGGATCGTCGTGGGACTGTCGTTACTATGGACTGCGTCGGACAGGTGGTATACTGTTGGTTTGTTTTTTTTCTTTTTTTACAGGAGATCGATGGCGTCGCAGGAATGAGAGTATAATAAAATTAATGAAAACTGTGTTGTCTCTTTTATTTCAGTAAAATACTTTTTTCTTGCTTTGTCTTTTTTTATGCATTTAACAACTTTGGGATTAATAATGGATCGGTGTCTTATTGACACCTCTCCATTATTAACCGGGCTTATTGTCACCGTACAATCAACGGTGACATTAACCCCTTATTACCCCGCTTGCCACCGCTACAGGGCAAGTGGGAAGAGCCGGGTAAAGTGCCACAATTGGCACATCTTTTGATGCGCCAAATGTGGGGCTGCTGTAGCCTGGTATTATCAGGCTGTTGAGGGCCAAAATCCATGGGCCTTGACAGTCTTTTAATACCAGGCCGCAGCAGTCTGCATTTTACTTGGCTGGTTAACAAAAATAGGGGGGATCCCCACGCCGTTTTTTTTTCGAGGGGATCCCCTATTTTTGTTAACCAGCCAAGCTAAGCAGACTGCTGTGGCCTGGTATTATCAGGCTTGCAAGGTCCATGGATATTGGATCCTTACCAGCCTGAAAAACCAGGCCTCAGCGGTCTGCTTCATCTGGCTGGTTAACAAAAATAGGGGGGACCCCATGCCAATTTTTTTCGAGGGGATCCCCTATTTTTGTTAATCAGCCAAGATATGCAGACTGCTGTGGCCTGGTATTATCAGGCTGGCAAGGTCCATGGATCTTGGCTCCTTAACAGCCTGAAAATCCAGGCCTCAGCGGTCTGCTTCATCTGGCTGGTTAACAAAAATAGGGGGGACCCCACGCCAATTTTTTTCGAGGGGATCCCCTATTTTTGTTAATCAGCCAAGATATGCAGACTGCTGTGGCCTAGTATTATCAGGCTGGCAAGGTCCATGGATCTTGGCTCCTTAACAGCCTGAAAATCCAGGCCTCAGCGGTCTGCTTCATCTGGCTGGTTAACAAAAACAGGGGGGACCCCACGCCATTTTTTTTTCGAAGGGAACCCCTATTTTTGTTAATCAGTTCCCTCTGACGTCACTGATTGTGTCCCTGGCTGACCTGAAGTGAAAGTGGAAAGCAATCAATTAAGCTTTCCACTTAAGGGCCCGTCTCACATAGCGATATCGCTACCGAGATCGCTGCTGAGTCACTAGTTTTGTGACGCAGCACCGAGCTCACCAGCGATATCGCTGTGTGTGACATTCAGCGACGATCAGCCCCCCTGCCGGGTATCGCTGATCGTCGCTGAAATGTCAGGACCTTTTTTTGATCGCTGGTTTCCCGCTGACAGGCACGCATCGCTGCGTGTGACAGGCGGGAGACCAGCGATCCGCTGGTAACCAAGGTACACAGCGGGTTTCCAGGCGCGGGGCTGTGCCTAGAAACCCGCTGTGTACCTTGGATACCAGCGCCCTGATGCAGGGAGCTGGTATCCAAGGTACACAGCGGGTTTCCAAGCGCTGCGCGGTGCCTGGAAACCCGCTGTGTACCTTGGTTACCAGCGGATCGCTGGTCTCCCGCCTGTCACACGCAGCGATGCGTGCCTGTCAGAGGGAAACCAGGGATCAAAAAAAGGTCCTGACATTTCTGCGACGATCAGCGATACCCGGCAGGGGGGCTGATCGTCGCTGAATGTCACACACAGCGATATCGCTGGTGAGCTCGCTGCTGCGTCACAAAACTTGTGACTCAGCAGCGATCTCGGTAGCGATATCGCTATGTGAGACGGGCCCTTAAGCGATGTTACCCGCAGTGTCGCTGTCCCAAATCGCTGCCTGAGCTGCCTGTTTGGCAGCTCAGCAGCGATCATGTAGCGATACACCAGCGATCCTGACAAGTGCATATCGTTGTCGGGATCGCTGGTGTATCGTTATGTGACACCCAGCCTTTACTCTCCTGTCAGGCAGGAGAGGAACTCATTCATTTGGGGTTTACTGTGAGGCTGCAGCATTAGCTGCGGTCCCTGCAGTAAACATTAACCCTTTCTGACGGATTACACCGTGGGACCTGACTGTGCATGGGATAGGTAAGAATAATTTTGCTTTTTTATTTTATTTTTATTACAGGAAATGGTTTTTGCAGTAAAATAAAATATGGTCAAAAACATGTGTCTTTATTTCATTAAAATGATTTTTAATTAAAGTGTGTGTGTTTTATTTTTATTTCATGCAATAGGATTAATAATTGATAGTTGTCTAATTGACAGCTCTCAATTATTAACCTGGCTTAAGGTCACCTTTCAATAGCAAGGTGGCTTTAACCCCATATTAACCCATTCGCCACCGCTACAGGGCAATGGGAATAGACGGGCAAAGTGCCAGAAAGGGCGAATCTAATTATAGATTTGTCTTTCCTGGGGTGTCTGGGGGCAGATGTTAGTAGCCGGGGGGGGCAAAAATAATGGTCCCTCTCTGGGCTATTATTATCTGCCCCCACTCACTGGCTTTGTCTGTCTGGTTGCGAAAATAGGGCGGGAGCCCACGCATTTTTTTCAGCAATTTTACACCTCATATATATATATATACATGTCATTGAATTTGTGACACATATATATATATATTTATATTTGTAGTTCATACACTTCTACATAGTATAATAGCCGCTAATTCAATTGCCGGCTTTTGTGAAAATGCAGAACCCGACATGAAATGACACTTGGTGTACATAGGGTTAACCATGTCTTTTCATGTCCTTTGCTATCTAATTTGCACAAACAATTAAATCAGTCTATGTGTGCAAAATTTCACACCTGTAGGGGTTAATTAAAGGTGTAAATTCGTAGCAAAAAAGTCTGTTTTTTTTACAACGAATTTACACCTTTAATTAACCCCTACAGGTGTGAAATTTTGCACACATAGACTGATTTAATTGTTTGTGCAAATTAGATAGCAAAGGACATGAAAAGACATGGTTAACCCTATGTACACCAAGTGTCATTTCATGTCGGGTGCTTCTGTCTTTTCACTGAAGCCGGCTTTACCCGGCAATTGAATCAGAGAGGATATTTTACTATGTAGAAGTGTATAAACTATACATATATGTATATATATATGTCACAATGACATGTATATATATATATATATATGTATTCTATGTGTGTATATTTAGTGTTTACAAGGAAAGAATGGGGTTTTTTTAGTTGCGATATTTTGTTCCCATAGACTTACATGGGACTTCCGGTATCGGTATCGGGTATCGCCGATATTTTAGTGATATCGGCGATACCATTCCGATTCCGATACTTTAGGATATCGGAAAGTATCGCTCAACTCTAGTTAGGAGGTGTCCACCTTTTCTCCCAGTCCCTAGATCTTGTAGGGATAACTCCCTCGCAACTATAGGTCTTCGTTCACACTAGATGAGGACTTTAGCGGGTCTGGTCGCAGGATCAGGTTCCCCGTTACATCGTAGGGATTCAGCTTAGTTGTATTGTAGGGACAGAATTCCCTTCTTTCCTTACTGGTTGTAGCAGATCATAACAATGGGTACTGGTCCACGCATCGGTGGTCAGGTGGACCTTGCTACTGAGGGCGTTTAGTAGCGCATGTTTAATTTTTCCCTCAACATGCTTTTGCAGACCAGGGGCGCTTGCCTGCTGAAATGAAATCGGCTTGGCACAGTGTATTGTGGGACTGACAATGATATTCAGTTACGGAAACTGTCTGTCTACACCAGCCTGAATGACAGCATTTCAAGGGACAGGAGTTTTGCAATGCCAGCATTCAGAGCCTGTGCTCGTGCATGTTTTGCGGAGTATGGCCGTCTTTTATCCCATGCCTGTGCTACTGATGGCTGTTTTGTGGCCTGGGAGTGTGAGGATGACAGGGAACTTGCTGCTGTGTGTGGAATAACAGTTTGTCTCTGGACAACAGTGGCCGAGGTTCTTCCATGGCAATCCTGTGAGGAAGCAGAACCAGCTGTGTGTGAGCTCGATGAAGAGGCTTCAACACAACCTGAAGATGTAGGTGCTGCTGTAGGTTGGCCTACATCTCCAGTGTGTCTTTGTAACTCAACTACGTGCTTTGTCCGCACATGTTTCCACATATTTGTGGTATTGAGGTGACTGACACTTTTAGCTATTTTTAATTTTTGATTACACAGCTTGCATTTGACATAGCAAATATCATGTGCAAGTGTGTGAAAAAAGGACCACGCAGTGCAAGTCCTGGGAGCGCACGTTTTGACTTTTGGAAGAGAACTGCTCCGAACAGGTGCCAAACTGGAGGCTACAGGCAATCGAGTCTGCAGCCTAACTCTCCCTCCTGTTTGTACCGTTGGGGCAATGTCTTCCTCTATCTTCCTTCTATCACTAACCACTTCTCTAGGCCTCTCCCAGCTTTCAACCAAAGTACTGGTTCTCAGCCACAAAGCTATCCACAGTGCAGCACCCCTCCTACATCTCCTCCCTCATTTCTATCTATCGGCCTAACCGACTGCTGCGCTCTGCAAACGACTTTCGACTAACCTCTGCACTAATACGTACCTCCCACTCCCGACTCCAAGACTTCTCCCGCGCTACACCAATCCTCTGGAATGCTGTACCCCAAGAAATTAGGACTATCCACAATTTGCATGGTTTCAGGCGCTCCCTCAAAACACATTTGTTCAGAGCGGCCTATCACATTCACTAATCAAAGTCATTCTATGTATTCTGTGTAAGTGTGTATGTGTGTGTGTGTCTCTAGCCCATTCACTATCTCCATCCCTCAGTCCCTTAAGATGGCTGGACCATCATTGTAAATGCACCATTGTATATAAACACCTATACTTTGTATCTCCCCCACCTCATTGTACATTGTAAGCTGTCACGAGCAGGGGCGACTTATTTAGCTTAAATTATTGTATTATTAACGTTGTTACTTATGACTTGTGTTCTTAAACTGCAAAACTGTAAAGCGATGCGTAATATGATGGCGCTATATAAATTAATATTATTATTATTAGGATTCCTCTGAGCTGCTCCCACCACCTTCCTGTTCCTCACGCCATGTTGGGTCTTGGACCTCATCATCTCCACTACCCTCTTCCAACACCTGCTGTTGGGTGGTCTGGCCAGCACCATGCTCAACAGAAACTGGCACCTGAGTCTCATCATCATCAGATGCGTTCTGCGGTGTGCTGACCATCGGCACTGTCTCACCCGCCTCTTCAGATTCAGAGAGACACAGCTGTTGCACATCACTGCATACTCCCTCTTCTTCACATTACAGAATGCTGCTTGGCTGGGCCCCTGTTTGCAAGCCAATAGATTCTGAGAACAGAAGCAGACACTCAGCTGGCTCCTGTACAGAACTCTCTGACTGCCTGGGCAATTTGCCAGGCGGTGAAGAGACAGATGGTTGCTCAACAGTGCTGTGGTCCTGAGAGGAGGTGGAACCAATTGAAGTCGATGCATTGGCTGACATCCAAAAAACAACAGCTTCAATTTGTTCTTCCCGCAGCAGGAGGGTACTCCGAGCTCCTACAAAAGTGCGCATAAAGGAACGCTCACGGGGAAAACTGGTGGATGCTGTGTCACTGGGGGCCGCAGCAGCCACAGAATCCCCACGTTCTCCCCCTGAAGAAACTCCACGGCCACGACCACGTGCCTTACTCCCTGCCTTCTTCATCTTGGTAGATTGATAAAGAAAGTCTGAAAAGTTATAAGGCCTAAGTGTGGTTATTCCGCAGAGACTGCAGTGAACACTGCACACAACTGTTCAGTAGGTGTGAAAGGCCCCTTTGTGTACTTCTATAGTGTTTGCAACCAATGTATTGTATACGGATGGAAGCGCATCACACTAATAGATTTTATTTATTTGTAATAGAATGGAGCAGCAACAATTAGAGAAAAATTTCAAGGATGTGCCAGTGACACACGCTCAGCAGACTACAACCAGCAGTTGTTGAAGAACTAACTGGAGCGTGATCTGCACTCCAAAAATGAAAACCTCAGACTACAGTGAACACTGCACACAACTGTTCACTACCCAACGCGTCTCAGCAGGAAGGCAGTCTGTGCGTCCAAACAAAGGCGCAAGCATACATGCACGTACCCTGTTTTATAAAGCTATATAAAAAAAATTATGTAGTAGTGACGCACACTTTATTGAGGTACAGTATTACATCGCCATTCACCATCTGTGGCTATGCAGTCTCATCTATATATACCTTATCTATCCGTTGTCATGCTTGCAAGTCGACAGTCAGGCATAAATAGCAATTTTCACTATGCACTATGCACTTTTTAAAGGTTATGTTTGTTAATAAAAATGATTATTGCCACATATTATGAGTATTACATGATGGAAATTGTATAATTTTGTATAAACTGTTTAGTGACATTATTCAGCAAATGTAACATTTTAGTAATGTCACAGATAACTTGTAATGCTGATGATGTTTTGAAGTCAGACATTCATTGTCTATACAATAAAAATGGTGTACATACTGTTACTTATCCATCATTAATGGATTCAGATATGTACTTGTATGCTTTTATGTACAACCGTATAGCAGATTCCTTAACTAATTTATTTTGTGGTTTGCATTGCTGTTCAACATGTTAATGTATGTGTTTATGTTTGTCAATTCTTTATTTATCTAGATATTAGTTTAAATGAAATCATCATCTTATGGTACTAAAGGTTATCTTTCTCTTGTTTGAAGTATAGACATTTAAAATTGACAGGTAACAAGGAAATTACTTGATCTAGTATTTAAACATCCTCCTTGACCCTGGGCTCCAACACCGCCAGTTGTTGCTCGGAAGTGCTGTTAGCACAGTCAACACTTGCTCCTGTGTTACTGGGGTTCAGTAATGTCAGCTGTTCCCCTGCTGTGTGTACGTCAAAAAGTCCTGCTGCCTCCACCCTGTTCTCTTCTCATCCCTGGGCTCCAACACCGCCAGTTGTTGCTCGGAAGTGCTGTTAGCACAGTCAACACTTGCTCCTGTGTTACTGGGGTTCAGTAATGTCAGCTGTTCCCCTGCTGTGTGTACGTCAAAAAGTCCTGCTGCCTCCACCCTGTTCTCTTCTCATCCCTGGGCTCCAACACCGCCAGTTGTTGCTCGGAAGTGCTGTTAGCACACTCAACACTTGCTCCTGTGTTACTGGGGTTCAGTAATGTCAGCTGTTCCCCTGCTGTGTGTACGTCAAAAAGTCCTGCTGCCTCCACCCTGTTCTCTTCTCATCCCTGGGCTCCAACACCGCCAGTTGTTGCTCGGAAGTGCTGTTAGCACAGTCAACACTTGCTCCTGTGTTACTGGGGTTCAGTAATGTCAGCTGGTCCTCGGTTGTGCCATTGGCTCTTTTCCTTCTGCTGCCCCTCCGGGTTCCAGTACCGTCAGCTGGTTCTCCGCAGTGCCTTTGGCCTAGGTGCCTCCATCTCGGTATCCGAGTTCCAGCAACGTCTGCTGGTCCTTGGTAGTGCTTTGGAGCACAGGTACCTCCTGCTTAGTAACCGTGTCCCAGTAACGTCAGTTGGTCCTCGGTTGTGCCATTGGCTCTTTTCCTTCTGCTGCCCCTCCGGGTTCCAGTACCGTCAGCTGTTCTCCGCAGTGCCTTTGGCCTAGGTGCCTCCATCTCGGTATCCGAGTTCCAGCAACGTCTGCTGGTCCTTGGTAGTGCTTTGGAGCACAGGTACCTCCTGCTTAGTAACCGTGTCCCAGTAACGTCAGCTGGTCCTCGGTTGTGCCATTGGCTCTTTTCCTTCTGCTGCCCCTCCGGGTTCCAGCAGTCAGCTGGTCCTCGTTACTTGCATTGGCTCTTGTACCTTCTGCTACATTTACAAATTGAAGATTTTTTAAATGTTTTTTTTGGGTAATCACTCTGGATCTCCAACAATGAAGACGACGACCCTGATGACCACCCCGAAGAAGATGACGACCACAAGGACGACGAGCATCAAGCCAACCAGCCTAAACACCATCACAAAGAAGAAATAAAAGATTACCCAACAGGACTAAGAAGGTTAAGACAAACTACAAGATACAGAACAAGAGACTTAAGAACAATAAGCAGAAAATCAAAAAGCAGAAGAACATGAAGTATAACACCAAAATGAAGAGCAAAATATATGCTCTAAATTATAAGCAGAAGAAGACTAAGCAGTGTATGGGGGTGAGTCCGTTCCTCCTCGTGGTGCCCCTGGAAAATGCCTGCTGCTGCAGGCTAAACTGAACACGGACAAATAGTGTTGTAATTTAAATCTTTTGTGACAGCAAGAACGGAAGGATGAAAAATTCATACTTTGACAGATTACAAGTACAGGAATCTCTGTCACAAATAAGAATATGATGAAGAAGATGAAGTACAATATGAAGAAGAATAATAGTTGAATAAGAAGAATATGAGTAATGTTAACAAAAAGATGAATAGCAAGAAGTTTAAGAAGAAGATAAAGAAGGTGAAGATGAAGAATAATTTGATGAAAAAGATGATGCTGCTGAAGATTATGAAGGAGAAAGTGTGTCAAAAGTTAAAAAGGTGAAGAGCATGGAAGTTGTGAAATATACATATTTGCCAAAATAGAAAAAAACGTTAACAACATTGTCAATTTCTTCGTCAATCCGAACATCTTTAAAAAAAAAAATATTTATGCTATTCCATTTGATTGGGTTAAACATCTATGCCTTTAATGTCTCCTCAACCTCCCCCAATACATTCTACATTACTCTTTGTTGTTTTCCTTCATGTACAATTAACCAACAAGGCAAGAATGGGGTTTTTTTAATTCCGATATTTTGTTCCCATAGACTTACATTGGATTTCCGGTATCGGTATCGGGTATCGCCGATATTTTTTGGGTATCGGCGATACCATTCCGATTCCGATACTTTTGGATATCGAAAGTATCGCTCAACTCTAATCACCAAGTATGTTCCAAGCGCACAAGGAAAATGATACATGGTTAAAGTTTAGGGGTTTCTTTAAATGTGGCATGATTAATTGTAGAACATGCACACATGCGTTGGTTACAAAGAATTTTTTCAATAATAATCAGTCTGTCAGTTACGATATTAAACGATATATTAATTGTAACTCAACGCATGTGGTATATGAAAATTAATTGCACTTCTTGCTGTTTATCTTATGTCGGGTGCACTACAAGGAAACTCAAAACTAGAATATCAGAACATTTGTCTGATATTAAAAATACAAATGTTAACCGGAATATATCAGCAGCAGCAAAACATTTCATCAGTTGTCATGATCGCAACACTGCGTCTTTTCAGGTGTGTGCCATAGAAATTGTGAGCAAACTCTCACGTGGAGGCGATATTAACAGGCGCCTCCTCACGAGAGAGGCTTTTTGGATCTTTAATTTAAACACTAGATATCCTAACGGATTAAACAAGAAAAATGAATTGATGTATCATTATGATTATTAATGTGTTATTTTTCGTAATATTTATTTCTTTTAAATGTTGTTTTTCAATGCTTACCTGCCAGGACCTTTGAGGCTAAGTGCACACGTTCAGGAATGTTTGCAGAATATTCCTGAGCAAAACCGGACTTTTTTCGCGGCAAAAACGCGCTTTTTTTGCGCGGATTTTGCGCGTTTTTGGTGCGATTTTTGCGCGGATTTGACGCATTTTTACCGCGATTTTTCCCTGAACTTTCTAGGTCAATAATATAGCGGGAAAAATGCTAGAAATCCGCAAAATTAATGGACATGTTGCTAGATTTTCCGCGATGCGTTTTTTTCACGGAAAAAAACGCACCATGTGCACAAAAATTGCGGAATTCATTCTAAATGATAGGATGCTTAATTAATGCATTTTTGACGCGTTTTTTCCCCGCGAAAAAACGAGAAAAAAAACGCAAATAATCCTGAACGTGTGCACTTAGCCTCAATAATCATGTGATTGGGATTCTGGATTTCATTGGCTGGGATGTATTAGATATATGTGCCAATTTGTTCATACGTGTATCAGCCTTGATGAAGATCTGTTGATCGAAACGCGTTGCTGTACATGGCATTCTTTCATGGAGCATTTGCCACTGATGAATTTTTCATTTTAATGGATTAATAAAGAATTTTTGAATTTTAAAGGAGCTGGAACCCTTTTTTCTTGCTGTTTTAACTATGGACGTTTCAACAGACGTTGTTTCGTGCACCTGTGGCTGCTGATGGTGAGCTGGTTTTGCTTTTCCAGCGCACAGGGGCCCCAGGCAGCACACAAGGCCCCAGGCAGAGCACAGGGGCCCCAGGCAGCACACGGGGCCCCAGGCAACGCACAGGGGTCCCAGGCGGCACACAGGAGCTACAGGCAGCGCACGGGGCCCCAGGCAGAGCACAGGAGGCCCCAGGCAGCGCGCAGGGGCCCCAGGCAGAGCACGGGGCCCCAGGCGGCACACAGGAGCTACAGGCAGTGCACGGGACCCCAGGCAGCGCACAGGGGCCAGCGGCAGTGCACGGGGCCCCAGATATAGCACAGGGGCCCCAGGCAGAACACGGGGCCACAAGCAGTGCACGGGGCCCTAGGCAGCACACGGTGCCCCTGTGTACTTCCTGGGGCCCCAGGCAGCACACGGGGCCCCAGGTGGCACACGAGGCCCCAGGCGGCGCACGGAGCACCAGGAAGTGCACATGGGCCCCAGGCAGTACACGGGCCCCAGGGAACGCACAGGGGTCCCAGGCGGCACACAGGAGCTACAGGCAGCGCACGGGGCCCCAGGCAGAGCACAGGAGGCCCCAGGCAGCGCGCAGGGGCCCCAGGCAGAGCACGGGGCCCCAGGAGGCACACAGGAGCTACAGGCAGCGCACGGGACCCCAGGTGGCGCACAGGGGCCAGTGGCAGTGCACGGGGCCCCAGATATAGCACAGGGGCCCCAGGCAGAACACGGGCCACAAGCAGTGCACGGGGCCCTAGGCAGCACACGGTGCCCCTGTGTACTTCCTGGGGCCCCAGGCAGCACACGGGGCCCCAGGTGGCACACGAGGCCCCAGGCGGCGCACGGAGCACCAGGAAGTGCACATGGGCCCCAGGCAGTACACGGGGCCCCAGGCAACGCACAGGGGTCCCAGCGGCACACAGGAGCTACAGGCAGCGCACGGGGCCCCAGGCAGAGCACAGGAGGCCCCAGGCAGCGCGCAGGGGCCCCAGGCAGAGCACGGGGCCCCAGGAGGCACACAGGAGCTACAGGCAGCGCACGGGACCCCAGGTGGCGCACAGGGGCCAGTGGCAGTGCACGGGGCCCCAGATATAGCACAGGGGCCCCAGGCAGAACACGGGGCCACAAGCAGTGCACGGGGCCCTAGGCAGCACACGGTGACCCTGTGTACTTCCTGGGGCCCCAGGCAGCACACGGGGCCCCAGGTGGCACACGAGGCCCCAGGCGGCGCACGGGGCCCCAGGAAGTGCACAGGGGCCCCAGGGAGCACACGGGCCCACAGGTAGCGCACAGGGGCCCCAGGCAGCACACAAGGCCCCTGGCAGAGCACAGGGGCCCAGGCAGCGCACAGAGGACCCATGCAGCACACAGGAGCTAAAGGCAGCGCACGGGGCCCCAGGCCGCGCACAGGGGCCACAGGCAGCAAACAAGGCCCCAGGCAGAGCAGGAAGCACCAGGCAGCGCACGGGGCCCCAGGCGACGCACATGAGCCACAGGCAGTGCACGGGGCCCCAGGCAGAGCACAGGGGCCACAGGCAGCGCACGGGGTTCCAGACAGCACACAGGGGCCACAAGCAGCACAAAGGCCCCAGGCAGCACACGGGGGCCAAAGGCAGCACACGAGGGCCAAAGGCAGCACAAGGGGCCCCAGGCAGCTCACAGGGCCCCAGGCAAAGCACAGGGACTCCAGGCAGCTCACGAGGCCCCAGGCTGTACACAGGGACTCCAGGCAGCGCACAGGGCCCCAGGCTGCACACAGGGGTCCCAGGCAGCGCACAGGGGCCACAGGCAGCACACAGCCCCAGGCAGAGCACAGTGCACGGGGCTCCAGGCGACGCACAGGAGCCACAGGCAGCACACGGGGCCCCAGGCGGCGCACAGGAGCTACAGGCAGCGCACGGTGCTCCAGGCAGCGCACAGGGCCCACAGGCAGCATACAAAACCCCAGGCAGAGCACAGGGGCCCCAGGCAGCACAGGGGGCCCCAGGCAGCACACAGGGGCCCCAGGCAGCACACAAGGCCCCAGGCAGCGCACAGGGGACCCAGGCGGCACACAGGAGCTTCAGGCAGCGCACGGGGCCCCAGGCGGCGCACAGGGGCCACAGGCAGAGCACAGGGGCTCCAGGCGGTGCACGGGGCCCCAGGCGGCACATGGGGTCCCAGGCGGCGCACAGGGGCCCCAGGCGTCGCACGGGCCCCAGTCGGTGCACAGGGGACCCAAAGAGCGCACAGGGGCCCCAGGCAGCGCACAGGGGCCCCAGGCAGCGCACAGGGGCCCCAGGCAGCACACAAGACCCCAGGCAGAGCACAGGGGCCCAGGCAGCACACAGGGCCCCAGCCAAAGCACAGGGGACCCATGCGGCACACAGGAGCTACAGGCAGCGCACGGGGCCTCAGGCGGCGCAAAGGGGCCACAGGCAGCACAGGAGGCCCCAGTCAGCGTGCAGGGGCCCCAGGCAAAGCACGGGGCCCCAGGCGGCACACAGGAGCAACAGGCAGCGCACGAGACCCCAGGCGGCGCACAGGGGCCACCGGCAGTGCACTGGGCCCTAGGCATCACACGGGGCCCCAGGCAGCGCACAGGGGCCCCATACGGCGCACAGGGGCACCAGGCGGAGCACGGGGCCCCAGCCAGCACAGGAGGCCCCAGGCAGCGCGCAGGGGCCCCAGGTGGCACACAGGAGAAACAGGCAGCACACGGGACCCCAGGCGGCGCACAGGGGCCAACGACAGTGCACGGGCCCCAGGCATAACACAGGGGCCCCAGGCAGCACACGGGGCCCCAGGCAGAACACGGGGCCCCAGGCAGCGCACAGGGGCCCCAGGCAGCACAGGAGGCCCCAGGCAATGCACAGGGGCCACAGGCAGCGCACGGGGCCTCAGGCAGCGCACAGGGGCCACAGGCAGCACACAAGGCCCCAGGCAGAGCACAGTGGCCCCAGGCAGCGCACGGGGCACCAGGCAACGCACAAGGGCCACAGGCAGCGCACGGGGCCCCAGGCGGAGCACAGGGGCCCCAGGCGGCGCACAGGGGCCATAGGCAGCGCAAAGAGTTCCAGGCAGCATACGGGGGCCACAAGCATCACAAGGGGCCCCAGGCAGCATACAGCGGCCAAAGGCAGCACAAGGGGCCCCCGGCAGCTCATAGGGCCCCAGGCGGCACACAAGGGTCCCCAGGCAGCTCACAGGGTCCCAGGCGATGCATAGGGGGACACAGGCAGCACATGGGGCCCCAGGTGACGCACAGGGACACAGGCAGCACAGGGGGCCCAAGGTAACACACAGGGCCCAAGGCAGCGCACGGGGTCCCAGGCAGCGCACAGTGGCCCCAGGCAGTACACAAGGCCCCAGGCAGCGCACAGGGGCCACAGGCAGAGCACAGGGGCCCCAAGTAGTGCACAGGGCCCCAGGTAGCACACAGGGTACCCAGGCCGCACACAGGAGCTAAAGGCAGCGTACGGGGCCCCAGGCCGCGCACAGGGGCCACAGGCAGCACACAAGGCCCCAGGCACCACATGAGGCACCAGGCAGCGCACGGGGCCCCAGGCAGAGCACAGGGGCCACAGGCAGCGCACAGGGTTCCAGACAGCACACAGGGGCCACAAGCAGCACACGGGGCCAAAGGCAGCACACGGGGGCCCAGGCAGCTCACAGGGCCCCAGGCAAAGCACAGGACTCCAGGCAGCTCGCAGGGCCCAAGGCTGCACACAGGGACTCCAGGCAGCGCACAGGGGCCCCAGGATGCACACAGGGGTCCCAGGCAGTGCACAGTTGCCACAGGCAGCACACGGCCCCAGGCAGAGCACAGTGCACGGGGCTCCAGACGACGCACAGGAGCCACAGGCAGCACACGGGGCCCCAGGTGGCGCACAGGAGCTACAGGCAGCGCACGGGGCCCCAGGCAGCATACAAGGCCCCAGGCAGAGCACAGGGGCCCCAGGAAGCACAAGGGGCCCCAGGCAGAGCACAAGGCCCCAGACAGCACACGGGCCCCAGGAAGCGCACAGGGGACCCAGGCGGCACACAGGAGCTACAGGTAGCGCACGGGGCCCCAGTCGGTGCACAGGGGACCCAGGCAGAGCACATTTGAGGGGGCAATGTATCTGCCATACCGAATTTTGTTGAATTCCTTGACAATAATGAATTTAATATTCGTTTCACCCACAGATCTGATCCTAGAACAATTTCATTTTTGGATCTTGATTTGAGTGGTATACAGGGACAAGCTATTTCTTCTAGAACCCATATCAAACCATTTGGGGGAACACTTTTCTCCATGCTAAAAGTAGTCATCCCAGACATACCATTAAGGCTGTGGTTCCACAGTCCGGAACCACAGCGCTTTGGACGGAGCGGAAATTCCGCTCCGTCTAAGCCCCGCCCCCTTTCTGACGCGCGCTCTTTCCGGAGGTGTTCAGGACACCTCCGGAACACCTCCGGAAAGAACGCAGGGCTACATAGCCCTGTGTTAAATTCTGTTGCGGCGACCCTCCGTCGCCGCAACACGCGAGGACATGCTGCGGTCTGAAAAGACGCGCCGCATGTCCGTTTACGCAGGTCTCCCGCCTGCGTGTTGTTACGCATAGTGGAGATGGGATTTCTTGAAATCCCCTCCACTATGCTGTAACATCTGGACGCTGCGTGTTTGGCGCTGCGCCAGCGCACAGCGCCAAACACGCAGCGTTTACTGATCGTGGAAACTCACCCTAAGTCTGTCCCTTTGGGAGAATACATTAGAATCAGAAGAATTGTAGCGTTGATAGAGATTTAGATGAACAATTTGATACACTTGATGCTAGGTTAAATAACCGCAGCTATCCTAGGTGGATGATGAATAGGGCTCGACGTATTGTGCATGAAAAAAAACGAGAGGATCTCATTGATTCAAAAACAGAGATTATACGTGGTCAGACAGAAGATGGCTATCATGTGAAACCTTTTGTGAGCCTTCAGTTTAGTCCTCAATTTAATCAAATTAAGAAAATAATCAATAGATTCTTACCAATTTTGTATGAGGATGAATTTTTGAGTGAAATCTTACAGTCAGGGGTTAATATTGTAGCAAGGAAAGCACCTTCTATTGGGAACAAAGTATCACCAAGTATGTTCCAAGCGCACAAGGAAAATGATACATGGTTAAAGTTTAGGGGTTTCTTTAAATGTGGCATGATTAATTGTAGAACATGCACACATGCGTTGGTTACAAAGAATTTTTTCAATAATAATCAGTCTGTCAGTTACGATATTAAACGATATATTAATTGTAACTCAACGCATGTGGTATATAAAATTAATTGCACTTCTTGCTGTTTATCTTATGTCGGGTGCACTACAAGGAAACTCAAACTAGAATATCAGAACATTTGTCTGATATTAAAAATACAAATGTTAACCGGAATATATCAGCAGCAGCAAAACATTTCATCAGTTGTCATGATCGCAACACTGCGTCTTTTCAGGTGTGTGCCATAGAAATTGTGAGCAAACTCTCACGTGGAGGCGATATTAACAGGCGTCTCCTCACGAGAGAGGCTTTTTGGATCTTTAATTTAAACACTAGATATCCTAACGGATTAAACAATAAAAATGAATTGATGTATCATTATGATTATTAATGTGTTATTTTTCGTAATATTTATTTCTTTTAAATGTTGTTTTTCAATGCTTACCTGCCAGGACCTTTGAATAATCATGTGATTGGGATTCTGGATTTCATTGGCTGGGATGTATTATATATATGTGCCATTTGTTCATACGTGTATCAGCCTTGATGAAGATCTGTTGATCGAAACGCGTTGCTGTACATGGCATTCTTTCATGGAGCATTTGCCACTGATGAATTTTTCATTTTAATGGATTAATAAAGAATTTTTGAATTTTAAAGGAGCTGGAACCCTTTTTTCTTGCTGTTTAACTCTGGACGTTTCAACAGACGTTGTTCCGTGCACCTGTGGCTGCTGTTGGTGAGCTGGTTTTGCTTTTCCAGTGCACAGGGGCCCCAGGCAGCACACAAGGCCCCAGGCAGAGCACAGGGGCCCCAGGCAGCACACGGAGCCCCAGGCAACGCACAGGGGTCCCAGGCGGCACACAGGAGCTACAGGCAGCGCACGGGCCCCAGGCGGCGCAAAGGGACCACAGGCAGCACAGACGGCCCCAGGCAGAGCACAGGAGGCCCCAGGCAGCGCGCAGGGGCCCCAGGCAGAACACGGGGCCCCAGGCGGCACACAGGAGCTAAAGGCAGCGCACGGGACCCCAGGCAGCGCACCGGGGCCACCGGCAGTGCAGGGGCCCCAGGCAGAACACGGGGGCCACAAGCAGTGCACGGGGCCCTAGGCAGCACACGGTGCCCCTGTGCACTTCCTGGGGCCCCAGGCAGCACACGGGGCCAAAGGCGGCACACAGGAGCTACAGGCAGCGCATGGGGCCCCAGGCGGCGTACAGGGGCCACAGGCAGCACACAAGGCCCCAGGCAGAGCACAGGGGCATCAGGCAGCGCATGGGGCCCCAGGCAGCGCACTGGGGCCCCAGGCGGAGCTTGGTGCCCCAGGCGGCGCATGGTGCCCCAGTCGGTGCACAGGGGACCCAGGCAGAGCACATTTGGGTGGGCGATGTATCTGCCATACCGAATTTTATTGAATCCCTTGACAATAATGAATTTAATATTCGTTTCACCCACAGATCTGATCCTAGAACAATTTCATTTTTGGATCTTGATTTGAGTGGTATACAGGGACAGGCTATTTCTTCTAGAACCCATATCAAACCATTTGGGGGGGAACACTTTTCTCCATGCTAATGAGTCTCACGTACCAGGGCTTATGGGGTACTCGGCACCGAGCCCGTTCACTTCAATGGGGGAGAGTCACGGGTAGCGCAGCTCGGTCCGTTGCCCTGGGCGCTCATTCAAAGGGGGATATTTACAGGGGATTTAGAAATGTTCGTGACGCCACCTGTGGTTTCTGATCAGGGTGACCAGCGCTGCAGGGTGAATCCTCTGAGGGGTTGTTACTGGGCAGCAAGGTGTTAAGTCTTCCACAGGTAAGACTGATCCCTCGGGGTATATGGCGGTGCAGGGGTGCAGGGCAATGAGGCAGACACACACAATGAGTCTCTTTCCGTACCTTTACTGGTGATATTTGCAGGTACGTCCCGGGAAGCTGCTCAGGGTGGAGGATGCACGTCCAGTAATCACTGAGTAGGTGTAGGACCTCGTTACGTCTTCATATGTGTGAGTTCCTAACTTGCATAAAGCTAAGTTTAACTCCGTGTGAAACAGCTACGCCCGGCTGACATTGTGGTAGAGCCTTCTTGCGGACAGAACTAAGTCCTCTATGGCTGATCAGGCCTGACTCCTGTTCTTCCTGACCCCGGTTACGTATCAGCACTAAAGGGCCCCTCTGCGACCTAAAGTCCAGCAGGGTCTCCGGTTTCTCCCACTAGCCGGGAAGGAACTAGCAAGCTCGGACCCGGTGTCCGGTTGTGCAGAGTAGAGGAAAAGCTATCGTCGCTATTTCTCCTCAGTCACTCTCTTTCTCCTTTTTCCAGTCACCCGTCGTCCTACTCACACCCTTAACATAAGCACAGGCAACAGTAGTCGTAGTCGTCAGCTTCCTTCTATCCACCGCTCACTGACCGTTCCTCAGTCGACTTGTTGTTACAAATACTGTAGTTCCCTTCCTTCTTCTCCTTCATAGGCTCTGTCCAGAGTAGCTATCAGGACTTTCCGTCAGACTGATCTGTGCACACTCTGAGAGTCAATTTCCACGTTCATAGGAACTAACAGTCAGCCTGTTCTGAGGTAACAGCTTGTCTTTCTTCCTCTGTCTCATCTGTCAGGAATCACAACTCATCCGAACTCACACTGGCTCAGACTGAGCTCTGACTAGAAACCGTCTAGCTAGAAGACCCACTAGAAGAAGAAGACTCACTGATGCATCTCCCACACCCTTATATAGTCTGAAGGGGCTCCCTCTGGTGGCACTATAGAGAAATGTGGAGTGTGAATGAATATCAGGTGTTTGCGATTTACCTTTCTGTGCATCCTCCAGGGTACATGTGGCACCAAGCGCAGCTGGGCTACACACTAAAAGTAGTCATCCCAGACATACCATTAAGTCTGTCCCTTTGGGAGAATATATTAGAATCAGAAGAAATTGTAGCGATAATAGAGATTTAGATGAACAATTTGATACACTTGATGCTAGGTTAAATAACCGCAGCTATCCTAGGTGGATGATGAACAGGCTCGACGTATTGTGAATGAAAAAAAACAAAAGGATCTCATTGATTCAAAAACAGAGATTATACGTGGTCAGACAGAAGATGGCTATCATGTGAAACCTTTTGTGAGCCTTCAGTTTAGTCCTCAATTTAATCAACTTAAGACAATACTCAATAGATTCTTACCAATTTTGTATGAGGATGAAATTTTGAGTGAAATCTTACAGTCAGGGGTTAATATTGTAGCAAGGAAAGCACCTTCTATTGGGAACAAAGTATCACCAAGTATGTTCCAAGCACACAAGGAAAATGATACATGGTTAAAGTTTAGGGGTTTCTTTAAATGTGGCATGATTAATTGTAGAACATGCACACATGCGTTGGTTACAAAGAATTTTTTCAATAATAATCAGTCTGTCAGTTATGATATTAAACGATATATTAATTGTAACTCAACGCATGTGGTATATAAAATTAATTGCACTTCTTGCTGTTTATCTTATGTCGGGTGCACTACAAGGAAACTCAAAACTAGAATATCAGAACATTTGTCTGATATTAAAAATACAAATGTTAACCGGAATATATCAGCAGCAGCAAAACATTTCATCAGTTGTCATGATCGCAACACTGCGTCTTTTCAGGTGTGTGCCATAGAAATTGTGAGCAAACTCTCACGTGGAGGCGATATTAACAGGCGCTCCTCACGAGAGAGGCTTTTTGGATCTTTAATTTAAACACTAGATATCCTAACGGATTAAACAAGAAAAATGAATTAATGTATCATTATGATTATTAATGTGTTATTTTTCGTAATATTTATTTCTTTTAAATGTTGTTTTTTAATGCTTACCTGCCAGGACCTTTGAATAATCATGTG
Source organism: Oophaga sylvatica (assembly GCA_033576555.1). Lineage (NCBI taxonomy): Eukaryota > Metazoa > Chordata > Amphibia > Anura > Dendrobatidae > Oophaga > Oophaga sylvatica. Next base: position 84,774 of record JARQOD010000619.1, read on the forward strand.
ATTGGGATTCTGGATTTCATTGGCTGGGATGTATTATATATATGTGCCATTTGTTCATACGTGTATCAGCCTTGATGAAGATCTGTTGATCGAAACGCGTTGCTGTACATGGCATTCTTTCATGGAGCATTTGCCACTGATGAATTTTTCATTTTAATGGATTAATAAAGAATTTTTGAATTTTAAAGGAGCTGGAACCCTTTTTTCTTGCTGTTTAACTCTGGACGTTTCAACAGACGTTGTTCCGTGCACCTGTGGCTGCTGATGGTGAGCTGGTTTTGCTTTTCCAGCGCACAGGGGCCCCAGGCAGCACACAAGGCCCCAGGCAGAGCACAGGGGCCCCAGGCAGCACACAGGGGCCCCAGGCAACGCACAGGGGTCCCAGGCGGCACACAGGAGCTACAGGCAGCGCACGGGCCCCAGGCAGAGCACAGGAGGCCCAAGGCAGTGCGCAGGGGCCCCAGGCAGAGCACGGGGCCCCAGGCGGCACACAGGAGCTACAGGCAGCGCACGGGACCCAAGGCGGCGCACAGGGGCCAGCGGCAGTGCACGATGCCCCAGGCATAGCACAGGGGCCCCAGGCAGAACACGGGGCCACAAGCAGTGCACGGGGCCTTAGGCAGCACACGGTGCCCCTGTGCACTTCCTGGGGCCCCAGGTGGCACACGGGGCCCCAGGAGGCGCACGGGGCCCCAGGAAGTGCACAGGGGCCCCAGGGAGTGCACGGGCCCACAGGTAGCGCACAGGGGCCCCAGGCAGCACACAAGGCCCCTGGCAGAGCACAGGGGCCCAGGCAGCGCACAGGGGACCCATGCAGCACACAGGAGCTAAAGGCAGCGCACGGGGCCCCAGGCAGCGCACAGGGGCCACAGGCAGCAAACAAGGCCCCAGGCAGAGCAGGAGGCACAAGGCAGCGCACGGGGCCCCAGGCAACGCACAGGAGCCACAGGCAGTGCACGGGGCCCCAGGCAGAGCACAGGGGCCACAGGCAGCGCACGGGGTTCCAGACAGCACACAGGGGCCACAAGCAGCACAAAGGGCCCCAGGGAGCACACGAGGCCAAAGGCAGCACACGGGGGCCAAAGGCAGCACAAGGGGCCCCAGGCAGCTCACAGGGCCCCAGGCAAAGCACAGGGACTCCAGGCAGCTCACGAGGCCCCAGGCTGTACACAGGGACTCCAGGCAGCGCACAGGGGCCCCAGGCTGCACACAGGGGTCCCAGGCAGCGCACAGGGGCCACAGGCAGCACACGGCCCCAGGCAGAGCACAGTGCACGGGGCTCCAGGCGACGCACAGGAGCCACAGGCAGCACACGGGGCCCCAGGCGGCGCACAGGAGCTACAGGCAGCGCACGGGGATCCAGGTAGCGCACAGGGCCCACAGGCAGCATACAAGGCCCCAGGCAGAGCACAGGGGCCCCAGGCAGCACAGGGAACCCCAGGCAGCGCACAGGGGCCCCAGGCAGCACACAAGGCCCCAGGCAGAACACGGGCCCCAGGCAGCGCACAGGGGACCCAGGCGGCACACAGGAGCTACAGGCAGCGCACGGGGCCCCAGGCGGCGCACAGGGGCCAAAGGCAGAGCACAGGCGCCTCAGGCAGTGCACGGGCCCCCAGGCAGCGCACAGGGGCCCCAGGCGGTGCACAGGGCCCCAGGCGGAAAATGGGGTCCCAGGCGGCACACAGGGGCCCCAGGCGTCGCACGAGGCCCCAGTCGGTGCACAGGGGACCCAAAGAGTGCACAGGGGCCCCAGGCAGCGCACAGGGGCCCCAGGCAGCACACAGGGGCCCCAGGCAGCACACAAGACCCCAGGCAGAGCACAGGGGCCCCAGGCAGGGCACAGGGGCCCAGGCAGCACACGGGGCCCCAGCCAACGCACAGGGGACCCAGGCGGCACACAGGAGCTACAGGCAGCGCACGGGGCCTCAGGCGGCGCAAAGGGGCCACAGGCAGCACAGGAGGCCCCAGGCAGCGCGCAGGGGCCCCAGGCAAAGCACGGGGCCCCAGGCAGCACACAGGAGCAACAGGCAGCGCACGAGACCCCAGGCGGCGCTCAGGGGCCACCGGCAGTGCACTGGGCCCTAGGCATCACACGGGGCCCCAGGCAGCGCACAGGGGCCCCATACGGCGCACAGGGGCACCAGGCGGAGCACGGGGCCCCAGGCAACACAGGAGGCCCCAGGCAGCGCGCAGGGGCCCCAGGCGGCACACAGGAGCAACAGGCAGCGCACGGGACCCCAGGCGGCGCACAGGGGCCACCGGCAGTGCACGGGGCCCCAGGCATAACACAGGGGCCCCAGGCAGCACACGGGGCCCCAGGCAGAACACGGGGCCCCAGGCAGCGCACAGGGGCCCCAGGCAGCACAGGAGGCCCCAGGCAATGCACAGGGGCCACAGGCAGCGCACGGGGCCTCAGGCAGCGCACAGGGGCCACAGGCAGCACACAAGGCCCCAGGCAGAGCACAGTGGCCCCAGGCAGCGCACGGGGCACCAGGCAACGCACAAGGGCCACAGGCAGCGCACGGGGCCCCAGGCGGAGCACAGGGGCCCCAGGCAGCACACGGGGCCCCAGGCGGCGCACAGGGGCCATAGGCAGCGCAAAGAGTTCCAGGCAGCACACGGGGGCCACAAGCATCACAAGGGGCCCCAGGCAGCATACGGCGGCCAAAGGCAGCACAAGGGGCCCCTGGCAGCTCACAGGGCCCCAAGCGGCACACAAGGGTCCCCACGCAGCTCACAGGGTCCCAGGCGACGCATAGGGGGACACAGGCAGCACATGGGGCCCCAGGTGACGCACAGGGGACACAGGCAGCACACGGGGCCCAAGGTAACACACAGGGCCCAAGGCAGCGCACGGGGCCCCAGGCAGCGCACAGTGGCCCCAGGCGGTGCACAGGGGCCCCAGGCAGTACACAAGGCCCCAGGCAGCGCACAGGGGCCACAGGCAGAGCACAGGGGCCCCAGGTAGTGCACAGGGCCCCAGGTAGCGCACAGGGTACCCAGGCGGCACACAGGAGCTAAAGGCAGCGCACGGGGCCCCAGGCCGTGCACAGGGGCCACAGGCAGCACACAAGGCCCCAGGCAGCACATGAGGCACCAGGCAGCGCACGGGGCCCCAGGCAGAGCACAGGGGCCACAGCCAGCGCACAGGGTTCCAGACAGCACACAGGGGCCACAAGCAGCACACGGGGCCAAAGGCAGCACACAGGGGCCCAGGCAGCTCACAGGGCCCCAGGCAAAGCACAGGGACTCCAGGCAGCTCGCAGGGCCCAAGGCTGCACACAGGGACTCCAGGCAGCGCACAGTTGCCACAGGCAGCACACGGCCCCAGGCAGAGCACAGTGCACGGGGCTCCAGGCGATGCACAGGAGCCACAGGCAGCACACGGGGCCCCAGGCGGCGCACAGGAGCTACAGGCAGCGCACGGGGCTCCAGGCAGCGCACAGGGCCCACAGGCAGCAAACAAGGCCCCAGGCAGAGCACAGGGGCCCCAGGCAGCACAGGGAACCCAAGGCAGCGCACAGGGGCCCCAGGCAGCACGCAAGGCCCCAGGCAGAACACGGGCCCCAGGCAGCGCACAGGGGACCACAGGCGGCACACAGGAGCTACAGGTAGCGCACGGGGCCCCAGGCGGCGCACAGGGGCCACAGGCATTGCACAGGGGCCTCAGGCAGTGCACGGGGCCCCAGGCAGTGCACAGGGGCCCCAGGCGGTGCACGGGGCCCCAGGCGGAACATGGGGTCCCAGGCGGCGCACAGGGGCCCCAGGCGTCGCACGGGGCCCCAGTCGGTGCACAGGGGACCCAAAGAGTGCACAGGGGCCCCAGGCAGCGCACAGGGGCCCCAGGCAGCACACAAGACCCCAGGCAGAGCACAGGGGCCCCAGGCAGAGCACAGGGGCCCAGGCAGCACACGGGGCCCCAGCCAACGCACAGGGGACCCAGGCGGCACACAGGAGCTACAGGCAGCGCACGGGGCCTCAGGCGGCGCAAAAGGGCCACAGGCAGCACAGGAGGCCCCAGGCAGCGCGCAGGGGCCCCAGGCAAAGCACGGGGCCCCAGGCGGCACACAGGAGCAACAGGCAGCGCACAAGACCCCAGGCGGCGCACAGGGGCCACCGGCAGTGCACTGGGCCCTAGGCATCACACGGGGCCCCAGGCAACGCACAGGGGCCCCATACGGCACACAGGGGCACCAGGCGGAGCACGGGGCCCCAGGCAGCACAGGAGGCCCCAGGCAGCACGCACGGGCCCCAGGCAAAGCACGGGGAACCAGGCGGCACACAGGAGCAACAGGCAGCGCACGGGACCCCAGGCATAACACAGGGGCCCCAGGCAGCACACGGGCCCCAGGCAGAAAACGGGGCCCCAGACAGCACACAGGGGCCCCAGGCAGCACAGGAGGCCCCAGGCAATGCACAGGGGCCACAGGCAGCACACGGGGCCCCAGGCAGAAAACGGGGCCCCAGGCAGCACACAGGGGCCCCAGGCATCACAGGAGGCCCCAGGCAATGCACAGGGGCCACAGGCAGTGCACGGGGCCCCAGGCATAACACAGGGGCCCCAGGCAGCACACGGGGCCCCAGGCAGAAAACGAGGCCCCAGGCAGCACACAGGGGCCCCAGGCAGCACAGGAGGCCCCAGGCAATGCACAGGGGCCACAGGCAACGCACGGGGCCTCAGGCAGCGCACAGGGGCCACAGGAAGCACACAAGGCCCCAGGCAGAGCACAGTGGCCCCAGGCAGTGCAAGGGGCACCAGGCAACGCACAAGGGCCACAGGAAGCGCACGGGGCCCCAGGCAGAGCACAAGGGCCCCAGGCAGCACACGGGGCCCCAGGCGGCGCACAGGGGCCATAGGCAGCGCAAAGAGTTCCAGGCAGCACACAGGGGCCACAAGCATCACAAGGGGCCCCAGGCAGCATACGGCGGCCAAAGGCAGCACATGGGGTCCCCGGCAGCTCACAGGGCCCCAGGCGGCACACAAGGGTCCCCAGGTAGCTCACAGGGTCCCAGGCGACGCATAGGGGGACACAGGCAGCACATGGGGCCCCAGGTGACGCACAGGGGACACAGGCAGCACACGGGCCCAAGGCAACACAGAGGGCCCAAGGCAGCACACGGGGCCCCAGGTAGCGCACAGTGGCCCCAGGCGGTGCACAGGGGCCCCAGGCAGTACACAAGGCCCCAGGCAGAGCACAGGGGCCCCAGGTAGTGCACAGGGCCCCAGGTAGCGCACAGGGTACCCAGGCGGCACACAGGAGCTAAAGGCAGCGCACGGGGCCCCAGGCCGTGCACAGGGGCCACAGGCAGCACACAAGGCCCCAGGCAGCACATGAGGCACCAGGCAGCGCACGGGGCCCCAGGCAGAGCACAGGGGCCACAGGCAGCGCACAGGGTTCCAGACAGCACACAGTGGCCACAAGCAGCACACTGGGCCAAAGGCAGCACACGGGGCCCAGGCAGCTCACAGGGCCCCAGGCAAAGCACAGGGACTCCAGGCAGCTCACAGGGCCCAAGGCTGCACACAGGGACTCCAGGCAGCGCACAGGGGCCCCAGGATGCACACAGGGGACCCAGGCAGTGCACAGTTGCCACAGGCAGAACACGGCCCCAGGCAGAGCACAGTGCACGGGCTCCAGACGACGCACAGGAGCCACAGGCAGCACACGGGGCCCCAGGTGGCGCACAGGAGCTACAGGCAGCGCACGGGGCCCCAGGCAGCATACAAGGCCCCAGGCAGAGCACAGGGGCCCCAGGAAGCACAAGGGGCCCCAGGCAGCACACAAGGCCCCAGTCAGCACACGGCCCCAGGCAGCGCACAGGGGACCCAGGCGGCACACAGGAGCTACAGGCAGCGCACGGGGCCCCAGGCGGCATACAGGGGCCACAGGCAGCACACAAGGCCCCAGGCAGAGCACAGGGGCATCAGGCAGAGCTTGGGGCCCCAGGCGGCACATGGGGCCCCAGGCGGCACAAGGAGCCCCAGTCGGTGCACAGGGGACCCAGGCAGAGCACATTTGAGGGGGCGATGTATCTGCCATACCGAATTTTGTTGAATTCCTTGACAATAATGAATTTAATATTCGTTTCACCCACAGATCTGATCCTAGAACAATTTCATTTTTGGATCTTGATTTGAGTGGTATACAGGGACAAGCTATTTCTTCTAGAACCCATATCAAACCATTTGGGGGGAACACTTTTCTCTATGCTAAAAGTAGTCATCCCAGACATACCATTAAGTCTGTCCCTTTGGAGAATACATTAGAATCAGAAGAAATTGTAGCATTGATAGAGATTTAGATGAACAATTTGATACACTTGATGCTAGGTTAAATAACCGCAGCTATCCTAGGTGGATGATGAACAGGCTCGACATATTGTGAATGAAAAAAAACGAAAGGATCTCATTGATTCAAAAACAGAGATTATACGTGGTCAGACAGAAGATGGCTATCATGTGAAACCTTTTGTGAGCCTTCAGTTTAGTCCTCAATTTAATCAAATTAAGAAAATAATCAATAGATTCTTACCAATTTTGTATGAGGATGAAATTTTGAGTGAAATCTTACAGTCAGGGGTTAATATTGTAGCAAGGAAAGCACCTTCTATTGGGAACAAAGTATCACCAAGTATGCTCCAAGCGCACAAGGAAAATGATACATGGTTAAAGTTTAGGGGTTTCTGTTATGATTTGGTAGCTGAGGAGTGCAGGTAAAAAAGGCAATACACCAGAGCAGTTGGAATCTATGAGATTGCAGTACCCTGACTAACCACCACAACTAGAGGCAGCCGTGGAGCGTTCCTACGTTGGTCCTAGACGCCTCGTCACAGCCTGAGAAACTAACTATACCTAAAGATAGAAAGAGGAAAGCTATCTGCCCCGGAGCAGATCCCCAAAGAACATAGAAAGCCCCCAAACATGTAATGGCGGTTAGACAAGAAGAAATACTGACACAGACAGAAAATAGTATGAGCAAACGTTGGGGCCCAAACTATCTAAATAGAAAAGGATAGGAAGGGCACTTACTGCAATCCCAAAAAACCCTGAAAAGCACCAACTCTACTAATTTCAAAAACACCTGAGATCACACGACCTCTACCACCTAAATTAGTTCTCTGGTGTAACAAAATCAAAACAACAGCCACTGAAAAAACTGGAAAAAGCAAATGTACAAAACATCAGTGGCTGAACTAAACTGAGAGGGCAAAAGCCCCCGGAGGGGACCCTGAAGGCCCCCACAGAAGTGCAGGACAAAATGCAAAAATCAAGCACAAAAACAAAAAGAAGAAAATGTCTTATCTGTTAGCAGGAGATGCAGACACGACACAGCAGGCTACAAAGGAAACAGGAATCAAGGATTGAGACCAGAACAATTGATCACCGGCAACCCTGATGGGAAGGCGACTCCCTTAAATAAGACCAGTCAGTAACACCTGATTCCCAATCCTCACAATCTTCACTGGACAGTTCAGTACCGCTTGTAACCACCAGAGGGAGCCTCTGCTCAGAACTCATTTCAAGTCCATTCACAACAGTACCCCCCCCTTGAGGAGGGGTCACCGAACCCTCACTTGAGCAACCAGGTCGGTCAGGATGAGTTCTATGATACGCACGGATGAGTCTCCTAGCATGGATGTCCGAAGCAAACACCTAAGAATTGTCTTCCTGACCATAACCTCTCCACTTAACCAAATACTGGAGTTTCCGTCTAGAAAAACGAGAATTCAATATTTTCTCAACCACAAACTCCATATTGCCCTCAACCAGAACAGGGTCAGGAGGCAAAGCAGTAGGAACCACTGGCTCAACAAACCTCTTCAACAAGGACTTGTGGAACACGTTATGGATCTTAAATGTCCCTGGAAGAAGCAAACGAAAAGAAACAGGATTAAGAATCTCCATGATCTTATAAGGTCCAATGAACCTAGGGTTAAATTTAGGAGATGCCACTCTCATAGGAATATTTTTTGAGGACAACCAGACCAAGTCCCCCACTTTAAACCGAGGACCATCAGTCCTATGCCGGTTAGCAAACCGCTGGGCCCTCTCCTGAGAGAGGGACAACCTCTCCACTACCTGGTCCCAAATCTGTTGCATACGCTCCACAACTGAGTCAACACCTGGACAGGCAGAAGCCTCCGTCTGTCCTGAAGAAAATCGAGGGTGAAACCCAGAATTACAGAAAAATGGAGACATCAAAGTGGCAGAGCTAGCCCTATTGTTAAGAGCAAACTCAGCCAAAGGCAAAAAAGAGACCCAGTCATCCTGATCAGCAGACACAAAGCATCTTAGATAAGTCTCCAATGTCTGGTTTGTTCTCTCAGTTTGACCATTGGTCTGAGGATGAAACGCCGAGGAGAAAGACAACTGAACACCAAGCTTAGAACAAAAGGTCCTCCAAAATCTGGAAACAAACTGGACTCCTCTGTCAGACACAATGTTCTCAGGAATGCCGTGTAAACGAACCACGTGCTGAAGGAACAAAGGCACCAATTCGGAGGAGGAAGGCAACTTAGGTAATGGCACAAGATGTATCATCTTGGAAAACCTATCACAAATCACCCAGATGACGGTCATTCTCTGAGAAACAGGGAGGTCGGAAATGAAATCCATAGAGATATGGGTCCATGGTCTCTTGGGCACAGGCAATGGCATCAACAAACCACTAGAGCGAGAGCAAGGCTTGGAGCGAGAGCAAGTCCCGCAGGACTGCACAAATTCCCTGACATCACGAGACAAGGTAGGCCACCAAAAGGACCGACTAACCAAGTCTCTGGTACCAAAAAATTCCGGGATGACCGGCCAACGCGGAACAATGAATCTCAGACATCACACTCTTTTTCCACTGGTCCGGGACAAACAATTTCCCAACAGGGCAGCGCTCGGGCCTATCCTCCTGACACTCCTCCAGAGCCAGTCTCAAATTGGGCGAGATGGCGGAAAGAACTACACCTTCTTTCAAAATAACAGAAGGATCAGATACCTCAGGAGAGTCCGCAAGGAAACTCCTCGAGAGGGCCTCCGCCTTAACATTCTTAGTGCCAGGAAGAAAGGAAACCACAAAATTAAAACGTGTGAAAAACAAGGCCCACCTGGCCTGTCTAGGATTAAGTCGCTTGGCAGATTCCAGATAAACCAGATTCTTATGGTCCGTAAGGACCACCACCTGATGTTTGGCTCCCTCCAGCCAATGTCTCCACTCTTCAAAAGCCCACTTCATGGCCAATAACTCCCGATTACCCACGTCATAATTACGTTCAGTAGGAGTAAATTTTCGAGAGAAAAAGGCACAAGGGTTACTTTTAGAGGTCTCTGGATCTCTTTGGGACAAAACGGCACCTGCCCCAATTTCAGAGGCATCAACCTCCACCTGAAATGGCAGAGAAACATCAGGCTGCCGTAGAACAGGAGCAGAAGTGAATCTCTGCTTAAGTTCCTGAAATGCAGAAACTGCCTCAGGAGGCCAATTCACCACACCAGAACCCTTTTTGGTCAAATCAGTTAATGGTTTAACAATAACCGAGAAATTACCAATAAATTTACGATAAAAATTGGCAAAACCCAAAAATCTTTGAAGAGCCTTTAATGAAGTAGGTTGGACCCAATCACAGATGGCCTGAACCTTTACCGGGTCCATTTCAATAACAGATGGGGACAAAATGAATCCCAAAAATGAGATCCTCTGTACGCCAAAAAGACACTTAGATCCCTTCACATACAGAGCATTCTCTCTCAAAATCTGGAATACAGTTCGAACATGTTTCACATGAGAGTCCCAGTCATTAGAAAAAATCAAGATATCATCCAAATAAACAATCAGAAATTTATCCACAAAATCCCTGAAAATGTCATTCATGAAGGACTGGAAGACAGAAGGAGCATTAGTGAGCCCAAAGGGCATCACAAGGTACTCAAAATGCCCTTCAGGGGTGTTAAATGCCGTCTTCCATTCATCCCCGTGCTTAATGCGAATGTAAGGTTCTGTATATCTGTTTCTGAAACTCAGTTTGTTCGTCGGCCATTTTGCTTTCTGTTTTGCTGCAGCTATCTTGCCCTCAGTTAAAATGGAGTTTTCCAGCTTGCATGTTCCCGCCTGATTCTCTCCGTTTGCTTCTTAAACAGCCACACCTGAGCAATCAGTGCTTCAGAATCTGGCCTGCAGTGAACCTGTGTTCTGACTCCTGAAGCCTTGGACTTTGTACTCCAGCCATTTCTACTGAGAAACTCTGGAGCTCTTGTGGACTCTGAACTCTGCTCTTGAAAGCCTCACGGTTGCATGGACTTGCGGTAACATAGAAGAAGATCTGAATCTGTTGTGGAGAGTTATTGATGAACTTAGATTACTTTGGCCTGCTGTGTCTCCTGCTTCTGTGTTTGCAACCTGTGTGTTTATTTTTGCCAATTTGTATGAAGCAATACAAGACTTTCTTTTTCAACCTGTGTCTCAAGTATTTTCATCGCACCCAAGCACAAGACGCTATATGAACTGTATCACATACATTACAAGATTCTGAAGCCAAACGTTAGTGTCTGCTGGGTCTGGAAAGGCTTGTCTGCTGTACTGTGGATATCGGATGTCCGGTTGTACTTTCTGTGATAACAGTGGTTGTGACTTCTCACAACCATTCCAGGTGAGCAATTCCCTTAAGTTTTTTTTTGCAGAGTTATCACAGGTAAACACTATTGTTTTTTTTTCTCTTCTCTTTTGTCTGCTGAAACTCTGGATATCAGATGTCTGGTTGAAAGCTTTCTGTGATGATAGTGGTTGTGACTTCTCACAACCATTCCAGGTGAGCAGTTCCCTTAAAGTTTTTTCTTTCTTCAGTGTTGCCACAGGTGAACACTATTGTTTTTTTTTTTTTTTCCTCTCTCCTCTTCTTCCAGTATCCTGTCTTAAAAGATCTGGAAAATGGAGGCCCGCATAAAGGAACTTTGTGGAGTGACTGATAATATCCTTGCAGATTTGCAGAATATAAAGACCCGTCTTACAAATCTTCAGGACCTAAATAATCACAATTTGCAAGTGGTTGGACAGACTACTCAGGATTTGCGAGCCAGGATTGAGGTTCTGGAGGGGCAAGTCCAGGCTCCTGCCATGGCCCCGAGTTCTGGGATTCCCAAGTTGCCCCCTTTTCGTTTTGGTGGTGAACGTGAAAAATTCAGGGGATTTGTTAATCAATGTAATCTTTTTTTTTCTGCACATGCTTCACAATTTCCTACTGAACGATCTAAGGTGCTTACTATAATTATGTTGCTTACCAACAAGGCTTTGATATGGGCAAACCCTCTGATTGAGACTGAGGATGATTGTTTGAATCACCTTGATGACTTTATTTCAGCCATGGGGCAGGTGTTTGATGACCCCAATCGAGGTGCAACAGCTGAAGCAGCCATGTTAGCTTTGCGCCAAGGTAAGCACTCAGTAGCTGAATATGCCTTGGATTTCAGGAGATGGGCCCTTGATACCACCTGGGACAATTCCGCCAAAAAATCTATTTTTCGAAAGGGGTTATCCCCACTAATTAAGGATGAACTTGCTCGTGCCGACCCTCCCACTGCGTTAGGTGACTTTATTAACTACTGCATCCGTATTGATACTCGTTTAACTGAACGCAGGCAAGAGAGATGGTTCGAAAGCAATCGTACTAACCTTTTCCTACCTTCCTCTCCAGCTAAGGAACCTTTGAATAGGATTACACGGGAACCTGAACCTGAACCCATGCAGGTAGACTCTTTACTACGACGGGTTAGTGATGCACGCAAGGAACATCGTTTTAAGGAGAATCTATGTTTTTACTGTGGTAAGTCAGGGCACTTTATTATTAACTGTCCCAGCCGTTCTCGCAAGACTACTGCAGCACTCATTCATTGTGAGTGTTGCGAGAGGGGATCTGTCAGGTCCGAGCCTCAGGCTCCAGAGATAGCTGCAGCAACAGATCTTGATTTCTCGGACTTAAACTCCGTTACCTCTGAGGACGTTGACTGTGTAAATGCTGCCATCTTTCAAGTTTCCTCAGCGGTGTCCCAGCTGAGTTGTAAGAAAAACAATTCTCACTGTTTTCTTTCCATCAAACTCTGGGTTGACTCAGCCTGGGTGTCTAGCTCTGCCATGATCGACTCAGGTGCAAGTGGAAATTTTATGGATGTCTCCTTTGCTCTAAAACAGGGAATACGTTCAGTGAAGAAGGCTGCTCCCGTACAGATGGAAACTGTGGATGGCTCCCTGCTGACCTCTGGACCAGTGGATCAGGAAACAGAGCCTTTAAAGGTTCTTATGGGTAAAGATCATCAAGAGAAACTGTCCTTTATGCTTATCTCTTCTCCTCACTTTCCCATTATTCTAGGGCTACCATGGCTGCAGGCTCAGAATCCTACCATTAACTGGGAGACCAAGGAATTACACTTCCCAGAGAAACAGATGAGTCAAAAAATTTCAGCTTGCTCTGTTCCTAAAGGAACCATGTCAGTCCCTGAATTACCAGCTGTATACCAGGACTATGTGGATTTATGTGACAAGAAGAACGCTGACCAGCTTCCTCCTCACCGTCCATATGATTGTCCAATTGAATTATTGCCTGGAGCAGAGATACCTTTTGGTAAGATCTACCCCCTGGCGGGGCCCGAGCTGAAGGCTTTAAAAGAGTACATAGACGAAAATCTAGCCAAGGGCTTCATACGCCCCTCTTCATCTCCTGCAGGGGCACCCATATTCTTTGTAAAGAAGAAAGATGGATCCCTGAGACCATGCGTAGACTATAGGGAACTTAATAAGGTTACTATTAGAAACCGTTATCCATTGCCTTTAATCCCTGAGTTATTGGAGAGAGTGCGACATGCTAAAATTTTTTCTAAACTAGATCTTCGTGGGGCCTATAACTTAGTCCGTATTAGACCTGGGGATGAATGGAAGACTGCATTCAGGTCACGCTATGGACACTTTGAATATCTGGTTATGCCTTTTGGTCTGAGTACCGCCCCAGCCACTTTCCAACACTTGGTGAATGACATCTTCAGGGATCTCCTAGATACATTCGTGGTAATTTATTTGGATGATATTTTAATTTTTTCTAACTCCCAGAGGAACATCATGGACATGTGAGAATGGTCTTGGAACGTCTAAGACAAAATCATCTTTACATCAAGCTTGAAAAGTGTGAATTCCATAAGACCGAAATTCAATTTCTGGGGTATGTACTGTCTACACAAGGAATTAGTATGGATGGAAGTAAAACCCAAGCCATCAATGATTGGCCAAGTCCTAGAAATGTGAAGGAGGTACAGCGCTTCATCGGGTTTGCAAACTTCTATAGACGTTTCATTAGAAATTTCTCTGAGGTAGTGTCACCTATCACCCAACTTACCCGGAAAGAGTCTAAGTTCTCCTGGACTCCCCAAGCCCAGGAAGCATTTTCCCGTCTAAAAGATAAATTTACCACTGCACCTATTCTAGTACATCCCAACCCAGAGCTTGCCTTCATAATAGAGGTGGATGCTTCAGACTGTGCCGTGGGAGCTATACTCTCTCAGAGAACAGGTGAGAAGAATGTCTTGCATCCCTGTGCCTTCTTTTCCCAGCAGTTGTCTTCGGCTGAGAAGAACTACGATGTGGGCAATAGAGAGTTGTTGGCCATTATTGCCGCCTTCAAAGAATGGAGACACCTTCTGCAAGGAGCTACACAGCAAATAGTCGTTCTGACAGATCATCGTAATCTTGAGTTTATCAGGTCGGCTAAGTGCCTGACTCCTCGCCAGGCTCGCTGGAATCTTTTCTTAAACCAATTTAATTTTATTATTTCTTATAGACCAGGATCGCGCAATGGAAAGGCTGATGCACTCTCTAGGATTTACTCAGCAGAGACACGTCCAATTACTCCTCCTAAGACTATTCTTCCTGACTCTAGATTCCTAGGAGTGATTCATCATCAAGACCTAATTAAAGACATCAAGGAAGCATACCATGCGGATTCTTTTTTGGCTCAACCCCCAAGGGACGTAAGTCTTGTCTTTAAGAATGGTGTGTGGATTCTGGGACAACGTCTGTATATACCTGAAACAGTCAGATTGAGAGTATTGCAACTCATTCATGATTCCAAAATAGCCGGGCATAGAGGAATTCTAAAGACACAGGAATTTCTTTCTCGTTTCTTTTGGTGGCCCACTTGTAGGAAGGATGTTTTGGATTATGTCACTTCGTGTGAGGTTTGTGCAAGATGCAAAACACCTCGCTCTTCACCAACTGGTCTGTTACAGCCTCTTCCCACCCCGTCCCGCCCGTGGGGATCCATTTCTATGGACTTCATTGTCGAATTACCAACCTCTCAAGGGAAGAACACTATTCTAGTGGTGGTTGATCGTTTAACAAAGGCAGCTCATTTTATTCCTTGTGTCGGCTTACCCACTGCAAAACAGACATCAGATTTGATGATTAAAGATGTGTTTCGTTTACATGGAGTACCGGATGAGGTTATTTCGGATCGAGGGGTGCAATTCACTTCTAGGTTTTGGCAAAATTTCTGTGCAGCATTGGACATTAAAGTAAACCTTTCTTCTGCTTTTCATCCCCAGACTAATGGACAAACCGAACGAACCAATCAAACCCTGGAGCAGTATCTCCGCTGTTTTATCTGCCACCTACAGGATGATTGGGTGGATCTACTTCCATTGGCTGAGTTCTCTTACAACAACTCTCAGAGTGCCTCCACTAAACAGTCTCCTTTTTTCTCTAATTTAGGTTATCATCCTAATATTCTACCACGATTTCCCATAGAGACGCCTTTGCCAGCAGTGGCTGAAAGAGTCACGACTTTACAGAAGAATATGGATCTTCTAAAGGAGAATCTGGAATCGGCTCAGGAAAGGTACAAGAAGGCAGCAGATAAATTTCGTAAACCTGCACCAGTTTTTAAGGTAGGAGACCTGGTCTGGCTGTCAACCAGAAATCTTAAGTTAAGGATTCCATCATCTAAGTTGGGACATAAGTACATTGGACCCTATAAAATCAGTAAGATTATAAGTGCCGTTGCTTGTCGTCTTCAATTGCCCAGAACTATGAGAATCCACCCTGTCTTTCATGTATCCCTACTAAAGGCTGCAACACCCAATACGTTTCCTGGACGTTCTTCTCCTTGCCCTGACCCAGTGCTAGTCGATGGTCAGGAAGAATTTGTGGTGGAAAGGATTTTAGATTCCAGGTTATATAGAAATCAGTTACAATATCTGATCAAATGGCAGGGCTACCCAGTGGAGGACAACTCATGGGAGCCAGTCAATAACGTTAATGCTCCTCGCTTGCTCCGTCAGTTTCATCAGAGGTACCCACACAAGCCTGGTCTGAGGTCATCCGGAGGTTGCCCCTAAGGGGGGAGTAATGTAAGGTTCTGTATATCTGTTTCTGAAACTCAGTTTGTTCGTCGGCCATTTTGCTTTCTGTTTTGCTGCAGCTATCTTGCCCTCAGTTAAAATGGAGTTTTCCAGCTTGCATGTTCCCGCCCTGATTCTCTCCGTTTGCTTCTTAAACAGCCACACCTGAGCAATCAGTGCTTCAGAATCTGGCCTGCAGTGAACCTGTGTTCTGACTCCTGAAGCCTTGGACTTTGTACTCCAGCCATTTCTACTGAGAAACTCTGGAGCTCTTGTGGACTCTGAACTCTGCTCTTGAAAGCCTCACGGTTGCATGGACTTGCGGTAACATAGAAGAAGATCTGAATCTGTTGTGGAGAGTTATTGATGAACTTAGATTACTTTGGCCTGCTGTGTCTCCTGCTTCTGTGTTTGCAACCTGTGTGTTTATTTTTGCCAATTTGTATGAAGCAATACAAGACTTTCTTTTTCAACCTGTGTCTCAAGTATTTTCATCGCACCCAAGCACAAGACGCTATATGAACTGTATCACATACATTACAGCGAATAAGGTTATATGCCCCCCTGAGGTCAAGCTTGGTAAACCAAGTAGCGTTTTTCACCCTGGAAAACAGGTCAGAAATCAAGGGTAACGGATATTGATATTTCACAGTAATATTGTTCAAAAGACGATAATCAATACACGGCCTTAATGAACCATCCTTTTTGGCCACAAAGAAAAAACCGGCACCTAAGGGTGAAGAGGATGGTCTGATATGACCCTTCTCCAATGACTCCTTGATATAAGACCGCATAGCGTCATGTTCAGGTACAGACAAGTTAAAAAGGCGACCTTTAGGGAATTTACTACCAGGCACTAATTCAATAGCGCAGTCATAGCTCCTATGGGGAGGCAAGGATGCAGATTTACTTTCGCTAAACACATCAGAAAAATCAATCAAAAAGTCAGGAACATCCTGAGCCTGGGGGGAGGCAGAAAAAACAGGAGTGTTGGTATTAACACATTGGCAGCCCCAACTGGTTACAGACACAGATTTCCAATCCAAAACAGGATTATGAGACTGTAACCAAGGGAAACCCAGCACGATAATGTCATGCAGATTATACAGAACCAAAAATTTGCAGCTCTCCTGATGATCAGGTTCAACCCTCATTATCACCTGAGTAGAGAACTGAGGTTTATTCTCAGCGAAAGGGGTAGAATCGATCCCCAGTAGGGGAATAGACTTCTGTAGGGGTATCAAGGGAAACCCGCAACGTTTAGCAAAATCAAAATCCATCAGGTTAATAGCTGCTCCCGAATCAACGAAATCCTGAGCAGAAAATGAGGACAGAGAGCATATCAGAGTAACAGTTAATAAAAACTTAGTCTGAACACTACCCAAGACAACTGAGCGTGCAAAACG
Organism: Oophaga sylvatica; assembly: GCA_033576555.1. Lineage (NCBI taxonomy): Eukaryota > Metazoa > Chordata > Amphibia > Anura > Dendrobatidae > Oophaga > Oophaga sylvatica. The sequence goes on from JARQOD010000619.1 coordinate 101,544, forward strand.
TCTTCCCGCTTAGGGCAGACTGAAATAGCATGAGAGGCATCACCACAGTAGAAACATAACCCATTGCGCTTTCGAAACTCATGACGCTGTGCCCCAGAAACCACTCTATCACACTGTATGGGTTCAGAAGCAGGTTCACAAGGCAACACTATTCCACACATACTTCTCCGCTCACGCAAACGTCTGTCAATTTGTATCGCTAATGACATAGAATCATTGAGACCAGAGGGGACAGGGAATCCCACCATAACATCCTTTACATTATCTGACAGACCCTTCCGAAAAAGGGCTTCCAAAGCGTCGTCATTCCATTTGGTCAGGACTGCCCACCTGCGGAATCTCTGACAGTATAACTCAGCGTCATCAAGCCCCTGATTTAATGCCAACAAGGCTTTTTCAGCTTGATCAGTGACATTAGGCTCATCGTACAATAACCCCAAGGCCTGAAAAAATGCATCAACATCACTCAAAACAGGATCCCCAGGTGTCAGGGAAAAAGCCCAATCCTGAGGATCGCCGCGCAGGAGAGAGATGACAATTTGAACCTGCTGCGCTGCGTTCCCTGAGGACTTAGATTTTAAGGCAAAAAACAATTTACAATTATTTTTGAAATTCAGAAACTTGGCTCGATCCCCCAAAAACAAATCTGGCATGGGAATCCTAGGTTCCACAACAGGCAACCTAGCAAGATAGGTAGCAATACTCCGAACCTCAGTGGCAAGCTGATCCACACGGCCAGACAACTGTGCAAACTCTATTGAGAGAAAAAATCCTCCCCAGCACCCAAAGATACAGAGGGAAAAAAAATGCAACAAACAGAAAAATATCTCTGACAACTCTGACAACCTTTTTTTTTTTTTCTTTCACAATATTTTTCCCTTCTGTGAGTACCATATAATTTTCAGTTTTGGCCGGTGATACTGTTATGATTTGGTAGCTGAGGAGTGCAGGTAAAAAAGGCAATACACCAGAGCAGTTGGAATCTATGAGATTGCAGTACCCTGACTAACCACCACAACTAGAGGCAGCCGTGGAGCGTTCCTACTTTGGTCCTAGACGCCTCGTCACATCCTGAGAAACTAACTATTCCTAAAGATAGAAAGAGGAAAGCTATCTGCCCCGGAGCAGATCCCCAAAGAACATAGAAAGCCCCAAACATGTAATGGCGGTTAGACAAGAAGAAATACTGACACAGACAGAAAATAGTATGGGCAAACGTTGGGGCCCAAACTATCTAAATAGAAAAGGATAGGAAGGGCACTTACTGCAATCCCAAAAAACCCTGAAAAGCACCAACTCTACTAATTTCAAAAACACCTGAGATCACACGACCTCTCCCACCTAAATTAGTTCTCTGGTGTAACAAAATCAAAACAGCAGCCACTGAAAAAACTGGAAAAAGCAAATGTACAAAACATCAGTGGCTGAACTAAACTGAGAGGGCAAAAGCCCCCGGAGGGGACCCTGAAGGCCCCCACAGAAGTGCAGGACAAAATGCAAAAATCAAGCACAAAAACAAAAAGAAGAAAATGTCTTATCTGTTAGCAGGAGATGCAGACACGACACAGCAGGCTACAAAGGAAACAGGAATCAAGGATTGAAACCAGAAGAATTGATCACCGGCAACCCTGATGGGAAGGCGACTCCCTTAAATAAGACCAGTCAGTAACACCTGATTCCCAATCCTCACAATCTTCACTGGACAGTTCAGTACCGCTTGTAACCACCAGAGGGAGCCCCTGCTCAGAACTCATTTCAAGTCCATTCACAACAGGTTTCTTTAAATGTGGCATGATTAATTGTAGAACATGCACACATGCATTGGTTACAAAGAATTTTTTCAATAATAATCAGTCTGTCAGTTATGATATTAAACGATATATTAATTGTAACTCAACGCATGTGGTATATAAAATTAATTGCACTTCTTGCTGTTTATCTTATGTCGGGTGCACTACAAGGAAACTCAAAACTAGAATATCAGAACATTTGTCTGATATTAAAAATACAAATGTTAACCGGAATATATCAGCAGCAGCAAAACATTTCATCAGTTGTCATGATCGCAACACTGCGTCTTTTCAGGTGTGTGCCATAGAAATTGTGAGCAAACTCTCACGTGGAGGCGATATTAACAGGCGCCTCCTCACGAGAGAGGCTTTTTGGATCTTTAATTTAAACACTAGATATCCTAACGGATTAAACAAGAAAAATGAATTGATGTATCATTATGATTATTAATGTGTTATTTTTCGTAATATTTATTTCTTTTAAATGTTGTTTTTCAATGCTTACCTGCCAGGACCTTTGAATAATCATGTGATTGGGATTCTGGATTTCATTGGCTGGGATGTATTATATATATGTGCCATTTGTTCATACCTGTATCAGCCTTGATGAAGATCTGTTGATCGAAATGCGTTGCTGTACATGGCATTCTTTCATGGAGCATTTGCCACTGATGAATTTTTCATTTTAATGGATTAATAAAGAATTTTTGAATTTTAAAGGAGCTGGAACCCTTTTTTCTTGCTGTTTAACTCTGGACGTTTCAACAGACGTTGTTCCGTGCACCTGTGGCTGCTGTTGGTGAGCTGGTTTTGCTTTTCCAGCACACAGGGGCCCCAGGCAGCACACAAGGCCCCAGGCAGAGCACAGGGGCCCCAGGCAGCACACGGGGCCCCAGGCAACGCACAGGGGACCCAGGCGGCACACAGGAGCTACAGGCAGCGCACGGGGCCCCAGACGCCGCAAAAGGGCCCCAGGCAGAGCACAGGAGGCCCCAGGCAGAGCACATGAGGCCCCAGGCAGCACGCAGGGGCCCCAGGCAGAGCACGGGGCCCCAGGCGGAACACAGGATCTACAGGCAGCGCACGGGACCCCAGGCGGCGCACAGGGGCCACAGGCAGCACAGGAGGCCCCAGGCAGAGCACAGGGCCCCAGACAGAACAGGAAGCCCCAGGCAGCGCGCAGGGGCCCCAGGCAGAGCACGGGGTCCCAGGCAGCACACAGGAGCTACAGGCAGCGCACGGGACCCCAGGCGGCGCACAGGGGCCACCGGCAGTGCACGGGGCCCCAGGCATAGCACAGGGGCCCCAGGCAGAACATGGGGGCCACAAGCAGTGCACGGGGCCCTAGGCAGCACACGGTGCCCCTGTGCACTTCCTGGGGCCCCAGGCAGCACACGGAGCCCCAGGTGGCACACGGGCCCCAGGTGCCGCACAGGGGCCCCAGGCGGCGCACGGTGCCCCAGGAAGTGCACAGGGGCCCCAGGGAGCGCACGGGGCCCACAGGTAGCGCACAGGGGCCTCAGGCAGCACACAAGGCCCCAGGCAGAGCACAGGGGCCCAGGCAGCGCACAGGGGACCCATGCGGCACACAGGAGCTAAAGGCAGCGCACGGGGCCCCAGGCCGCGCACAGGGGCCACAGGCAGCAAACAAGGCCCCAGGCAGAGCACAGGGGCCCAGGCAGGCACAGGAGGGCACCAGGCAGCGGACAGGGGCACGCCAGGCAGCGCACGAGGGGCCCCAGGCGATGCACAGGATCCACAGGCAGTGCACGGGGCCCCAGGCAGAGCACAGGGGCCACAGGCAGGCACGGGGTCCAGAAGCACACAGGGGCCACAAGCAGCACAGGGGCCCCAGGCAGCACACAGGTGCCAAAGGCAGCACAACGGGGGCCAAAAGCAGCACAAGGGGCCCCAGTCAGCTCACAGGGCCCCAGGCTGTACACAGGGACTCCAGGCAACGCACAGGGGCCCCAGGCTGCACACAGGGGTCCCAGGCAGTGCACAGGGGCCACAGGCAGCACACGGCCCCAGGCAGAGCACAGTGCACGGGGCTCCAGGCGACGCACAGGAGCTACAGGCAAAGCACAGGGACTCCAGGCAGCTCACGAGGCCCCAGGCTGTACACAGGGACTCCAGGCAACGCACAGGGGCCCCAGGCTGCACACAGGGGTCCCAGGCAGTGCACAGGGGCCACAGGCAGCACACGGCCCCAGGCAGAGCACAGTGCACGGGGCTCCAGGCGACGCACAGGAGCTACAGGCAGCGCACGGGGCTCCAGGCAGCGCACAGGGGCCACAGGCAGCATACAAGGCCCCAGGCAGAGCACAGGGGCCCCAGGCATCACACGGGGCCCCAGGCAGCGCACAGGAGCTATAGGCAGCGCACGGGGCTCCAGGCAGCGCACAGGGACCACAGGCAGCATACAAGGCCCCAGGCAGAGCACAGGGGCCCCAGGCAGCACAGGGGGCCCCACGCAGCGCACAGGGGCCCCAGGCAGCACACAAGGCCCCAGGCAGAACATGGGCCCCAGGCAGCGCACAGGGGACCCAGGCGGCACACAGGAGCTACAGGCAGCGCACGGGGCCCCAGGCGGCGCACAGGGGCCACAGGCAGAGCACAGGGGCCTCAGACAGTGCACGGGGCCCCAGACAGCGCACAGGGGCCCCAGGCGGAAAACGGGGCCTCAGTCGGTGCACAGGGGACCCAAAGAGTGCACAGGGGCCCCAGGCAGTGCACAGGGGCCCCAGGCAGCACACAAGACCCCAGGCAGAGCACAGGGGCCCCAGGCAGAGCACAGGGGCCCCAGGCAGAGCACAGGGGCCCAGGCAGAACACGGGGTCCCAGCCAACGCACAGGGGAACCAGGCGGCACACAGGAGCTACAGGCAGCGCACGGGGCCTCAGGCTGCGCAAAGGGGCCACAGGCAGCACAGGAGGCCCCAGGCAGCACAGGAGGCCCCAGGCAGCGCGCAGGGGCCCCAGGCAAAGCACGGGGCCCCAGGCGGCACACAGGAGCAACAGGCAGCGCACGAGACCCCAGGTGACGCACAGGAGCTACAGGCAGCGCACGGGGCTCCAGGCAGCGCACAGGGGCCACAGGCAGCATACAAGGCCCCAGGCAGAGCACAGGGGCCCCAGGCATCACACGGGGCCCCAGGCGGCGCACAGGAGCTATAGGCAGCGCACGGGGCTCCAGGCAGCGCACAGGGACCACAGGCAGCATACAAGGCCCCAGGCAGAGCACAGGGGCCCAGGCAGCACAGGGGGCCCCACGCAGCGCACAGGGGCCCCAGGCAGCACACAAGGCCCCAGGCAGAACATGGGCCCCAGGCAGCGCACAGGGGACCCAGGCGGCACACAGGAGCTACAGGCAGCGCACGGGGCCCAGGCGGCGCACAGGGGCCACAGGCAGAGCACAGGGGCCTCAGACAGTGCACGGGGCCCCAGACAGCGCACAGGGGCCCCAGGCGGAAAACGGGGCCTCAGTCGGTGCACAGGGGACCCCAAAGAGTGCACAGGGGCCCCAGGCAGTGCACAGGGGCCCAGGCAGCACACAAGACCCCAGGCAGAGCACAGGGGCCCCAGGCAGAGCACAGGGGCCCCAGGCAGAGCACAGGGCCCAGGCAGAACACGGGGTCCCAGCCAACGCACAGGGGAACCAGGCGGCACACAGGAGCTACAGGCAGCGCACGGGGCCTCAGGCTGCGCAAAGGGGCCACAGGCAGCACAGGAGGCCCCAGGCAGCACAGGAGGCCCCAGGCAGGCGCAGGGGCCCCAGGCAAAGCACGGGGCCCCAGGCGGCACACAGGAGCAACAGGCAGCGCACGAGACCCAGGTGGCGCACAGGGGCCACCGGCAGTGCACGGGGCCCCAGGCATAGCACAGGGGCCCCAGGCAGAACATGGGGGCCACAAGCAGTGCACGGAGCCCTAGGCAGCACACGGTGCCCCTGTGCACTTCCTGGGGCCCCATGCAGCACACGGGGCCCTAGGTGGCACACGGGCCCCAGGCGCCGCACAAGGGCCCCAGGCAGCGCACGGTGCCCCAGGAAGTGCACAGGGGCCCCAGGGAGCGCACGGGCCCACAGTAGCGCACAGGGGCCTCAGGCAGCACACAAGGCCCCAGGCAGAGCACAGGGGCCCAGGCAAGCGCACAGGGGACCCATGCGGCACACAGGAGCTAAGGCAGCGCACGGGGCCCCAGGCCGCGCACAGGGGCCACAGGCAGCAAACAAGGCCCCAGGCAGAGCACAGGGGCCCCAGGCAGCACAGGAGGCACCAGGCAGCGGACAGGAACCAGGCGGCACACAGGAGCTACAGGCAGCGCACGGGGCCTCAGGCGGCGCAAAGGGGCCACAGGCAGCACAGGAGGCCCCAGGCAGCACAGGAGGCCCCAGGCAGCGTGCAGGGGCCCAGCAAGCACGGGGCCCAGGCAGCACACGGACAACAGCAGCGCCGAGACCCAGCGGCCACAGGGGCCACGCAGGCACGGGGCCCTAGGCACTCACGGGGCCCCAGCAGCAGCCCGACCACAGGGCACGCCCAGGCCCCAGCGCGACAGGGGCCCGGTTCGGGGCCCCAGGATGTGCACAGGGCACAAGGCCACACGGGGGCCCAGCAGCGTACAGGGCCCAGCAGCGCACAGGGGCCCCAGGCAGCACACAAGGCCCCAGGCAGAGCACAGGGGCCCAGGCAGCGCACAGGGGACCCATGCGGCACACAGGAGCTAAAGGCAGCGCACGGGACCCAGGCCGCGCACAGGGGCCACAGCAGCACACAAGGCCCCAGGCAGAGCACAGGGGCCCAGCAGCACAGGAGCACCAGTCAGGCACGGGGACCCCAGGCAGCGCACGGGGCCCAGGCATGCACAGGGGCCACAGGCAGGTATGGGCCCCAGGCGATGCCAGGGGCACAGGCAGCACACGGGCCACAGGCAGCACACAAGGCCCCAGGCAGAGCACAGGGGCCCCAGGCAGCACAGGAGGCACCAGGCAGCGCACAGGGTCCCAGGCAGCGCACAGGGCCCCAAGCGATGCACAGGGGCCACAGGCAGTGCATGGGGCCCCAGGCGACGCAAAGGGGACACAGGCAGCACACGGGGCCCAGGCAGTGCACGGGCCCCAGGCGAGCACAGGGGACACAGGCAGCACACGGGGCCCAGGCGACGCACAGGGGCACCAGGCAGCACAGGGCCACAGGCAGCACACAAGGCCCCAGGCAGAGCACAGGGGCCCCAGGCAGCACAGGAGGCACCAGCAGCGACACAGGGTCCCCAGGCAGCGCACAGGGCCCCAAGCGATGCACAGGGGCCACAGGCAGTGCATGGGGCCCCAGGCGACGCAACAGGGGACACAGGCAGCACACGGGCCACAGGCAGTGCACGGGGCCCCAGGCGAGCACAGGGGACACAGGCAGCACACGGGGCCAGGCGACGCACAGGGGACACAGGCAGCACAGGGCCAAGGCACGCGCACGTGGCCCAGGCAACACACAGGGCCCTAGGTAGCGAACGGGGCCCAGGCTGCGCTCAGGGCCCAAATGGCGCACAGGGGCCCAGGCGGTGCACAGGAGCCACAGGCAGCACATAAGGCCACAGGCAGAGCACAGGGGCCCCAGGCAGCCACAGGGGCCCAGGCAGCGCACAGGGGCCCCAGTGGCACACGGGGCCCCAGGCGGCGCACAGGGGCCCAGGCAGCACACAAGGCCCCAGGCAGAGCACAGGGCCCCAGGACAGCACACAGGGCCCCCGGCAGCGCACAGGGGACCCAGGCGGGCCCAGGAGACAAGGGCCAGCGCACGGGGCCCCAGGCCATAGCACAGGGGCCACAGGCAGCACACAAAGGTCCCCAGGCAGAGCACAGGGGCCCCAGGCAGAACAGGAAGGCACAGGCCAGCGCACAGGGGCTCACCCCAGGGCCAGCGCACACGGCCCCAGGCAATGACACAGGGGCCACAGGCAGTAGCACGGGGGCCCCAGGCAGCAACACAGGGGCCACAGGCTCAGCGCAACGAGGGGTTCCAGACAGCACACAGGGGCCACAAGCAGCACAAAGGGCCCCAGGCAGCACACGGGGGCCAAAGGCAGCACACGGGGGCCAAAGGCAGCACAAGGGACCCCAGGCTACTCACAGGGCCCCAGGTAAAGCACAGGGACACCAGGCAGCTCACGGGGACCCAAGCTGCACACAGGGACTCCAGGCAGCGCACAGGGACCCCAGGCTGCACACAGGGGTCCCAGGCAGCGCACAGGGGCCACAAGCAGCACACGGCCCCAGGCAGAGCACAGTGCACCGGGCTCCAGGCGACGCATAGGAGCAACAGGCAGAACACGGGGCCCCAGGCGGCACACAGGAGCTACAAGCAGCGCACGGGGCCCCAGGCAGCATACAAGGCCCCAGGCAGAGCACAGGGGCCCCAGGCAGCACACAGGTGCCCCAGGCAGCACACAAGGCCCCAGGCAGAGCACAGGGGCCCCAGGCAGCACTCGGGGCCCCAGGCAACGCACAGGGGACCCAGGCGGCACACAGGAGCTACAGGCAGCGCAAGGGGCCCCAGGCGGTGCAAAGGGCCACAGGCAGCACAGGAGGCCCCAGGCAGAGCACAGGGGCCCCAGGCAGCACAGGACGCCCCAGGCAGCACACAAGGCCCCAGGCAGAGCACAGGGGCCCAGGCAGCGCACAGGGGACCCATGCGGCACACAGGAGCTAAAGGCAGCGCACGGGATCCCAGGCCGCGCACAGGGGCCACAGGCAGCACACAAGGCCCCAGGCAGAGCACAGGGGCCCCAGGCAGCACAGGAGACACCAGTCAGCGCACTGGGACCCCAGGCAGTGCACGGGGCCCCAGGCGATGCACAGGGGCCACAGGCAGTGCATGGGGCCCCAGGCGACGCACAGGGGTCACAGGCAGCACACGGGACCACAGGCAGCACACAAGGCCCCAGGCAGAGCACAGGGGCCCCAGGCAGCACAGGAGGCACCAGTCAGCGCACAGGGTCCCCAGGCAGCACACAGGGCCCCAAGCGATGCACAGGGGCCACAGGCAGTGCATGGGGCCCCAGGCGACGCAAAGGGGACACAGGCAGCACACGGGGCCACAGGCAGTGCACGGGGCCCCAGGCGATGCACAGGGGACACAGGCAGCACACGGGGTCTCAGGCGACGCACAGGGGACACAGGCAGCACACGGGACCACAGGCAGCACACAAGGCCCCAGGCAGAGCACAGGGGCCCCAGGCAGCACAGGAGGCACCAGTCAGCGCACAGGGTCCCCAGGCAGCGCACAGGGCCCCAAGCGATGCACAGGGGCCACAGGCAGTGCATGGGGCCCCAGGTGACGCAAAGGGGACACAGGCAGCACACGGGGCCACAGGCAGTGCACGGGGCCCCAGGCGACGCACAGGGGACACAGGCAGCACACGGGGCCTCAGGCGACGCACAGGGGACACAGGCAGCACATGGGGCCAAAGGCAGCGCACGTGGCCCCAGGCAACACACAGGGCCCTAGGTAGCGAACGGGGCCCCAGGCTGCGCTCAGTGGCCCCAAATGGCGCACAGGGGCCCCAGGCGGTGCACAGGAGCCACAGGCAGCACATAAGGCCACAGGCAGAGCACAGGGGCCCCAGGAAGCACACAGGGCCCCAGGCAGCGCACAGGGGCCCCAGGTGGCACACGGGGCCCCAGGCGGCGCACAGGGGCCCCAGGCAGCACACAAGCCCCCAGGCAGAGCACAGGGGCCCCAGACAGCACACAGGGCCCCCGGCAGCGCACAGGGGACCCAGGCGGCACACAGGAGCTAAAGGCAGCGCACGGGGCCCCAGGCCATGCACAGGGGCCACAGGCAGCACACAAAGCCCCAGGCAGAGCACAGGGGCCCCAGGCAGCACAGAAGGCACCAGGCAGCGCACAGGGGCTCCAGGCAGCGCACGAGGCCCCAGGCGGCACACAGGAGCTACAAGCAGCGCACGGGGCCCCAGGCAGCATACAAGGCCCCAGGCAGAGCACAGGGGCCCCAGGCAGCACACAGGTGCCCCAGGCAGCACACAAGGCCCCAGGCAGAGCACAGGGGCCCCAGGCAGCACTCGGGGCCCCAGGCAACGCACAGGGGACCCAGGCGGCACACAGGAGCTACAGGCAGCGCAAGGGGCCCCAGGCGGTGCAAAGGGCCACAGGCAGCACAGGAGGCCCCAGGCAGAGCACAGGGGCCCCAGGCAGCACAGGACGCCCCAGGCAGCACACAAGGCCCCAGGCAGAGCACAGGGGCCCAGGCAGCGCACAGGGGACCCATGCGGCACACAGGAGCTAAAGGCAGCGCACGGGATCCCAGGCCGCGCACAGGGGCCACAGGCAGCACACAAGGCCCCAGGCAGAGCACAGGGGCCCCAGGCAGCACAGGAGACACCAGTCAGCGCACTGGGACCCCAGGCAGTGCACGGGGCCCCAGGCGATGCATAGGGGCCACAGGCAGTGCATGGGGCCCCAGGCGACGCACAGGGGTCACAGGCAGCACACGGGACCACAGGCAGCACACAAGGCCCCAGGCAGAGCACAGGGGCCCCAGGCAGCACAGGAGGCACCAGTCAGCGCACAGGGTCCCCAGGCAGCACACAGGGCCCCAAGCGATGCACAGGGGCCACAGGCAGTGCATGGGGCCCCAGGCGACGCAAAGGGGACACAGGCAGCACACGGGGCCACAGGCAGTGCACGGGCCCCAGGCGATGCACAGGGGACACAGGCAGCACACGGGGTCTCAGGCGACGCACAGGGGACACAGGCAGCACACGGGACCACAGGCAGCACACAAGGCCCCAGGCAGAGCACAGGGGCCCCAGGCAGCACAGGAGGCACCAGTCAGCGCACAGGGTCCCCAGGCAGCGCACAGGGCCCCAAGCGATGCACAGGGGCCACAGGCAGTGCATGGGGCCCCAGGTGACGCAAAGGGGACACAGGCAGCACACGGGGCCACAGGCAGTGCACGGGGCCCCAGGCGACGCACAGGGGACACAGGCAGCACACGGGGCCTCAGGCGACGCACAGGGGACACAGGCAGCACATGGGGCCAAAGGCAGCGCACGTGGCCCCAGGCAACACACAGGGCCCTAGGTAGCGAACGGGGCCCCAGGCTGCGCTCAGTGGCCCCAAATGGCGCACAGGGGCCCCAGGCGGTGCACAGGAGCCACAGGCAGCACATAAGGCCACAGGCAGAGCACAGGGGCCCCAGGAAGCACACAGGGGCCCCAGGCAGCGCACAGGGGCCCCAGGTGGCACACGGGGCCCCAGGCGGCGCACAGGGGCCCCAGGCAGCACACAAGCCCCCAGGCAGAGCACAGGGGCCCCAGACAGCACACAGGGCCCCCGGCAGCGCACAGGGGACCCAGGCGGCACACAGGAGCTAAAGGCAGCGCACGGGGCCCCAGGCCATGCACAGGGGCCACAGGCAGCACACAAAGCCCCAGGCAGAGCACAGGGGCCCCAGGCAGCACAGAAGGCACCAGGCAGCGCACAGGGGCTCCAGGCAGCGCACGAGGCCCCAGGCAATGCACAGGGGCCACAGGCAGTGCACGGGGCCCCAGGCAGAACACAGGGGCCACAGGCAGCGCACGGGGTTCCAGACAGCACACAGGGGCCACAAGCAGCACAAAGAGCCCCAGGCAGCACACGGGGGCCAAAGGCAGCACACGGGGGCCAAAGGCAGCACAAGGGACCCCAGGCTGCTCACAGGGCCCCAGGTAAAGCACAGGGACACCAGGCAGCTCACGGGGCCCCAGGCTGCACACGGGGACTTCAGGCAGCGCACAGGGACCCCAGGCTGGACACAGGGGTCCCAGGCAGCGCACAGGGGCCACAAGCAGCACACGGCCCCAGCCAGAGCACAGTGCACCGGGCTCCAGGCGACGCATAAGAGCAACAGGCAGAACACGGGGCCCCAGGCGGCACACAGGAGCTACAAGCAGCGCACGGGGCCCCAGGCAGCATACAAGGCTCCAGGCAGAGCACAGGGGCCCCAGGCAGCACACGGGGCCCCAGGCAACGCACAGGGGACCCAGGCGGCACACAGGAGCTACAGGCAGCGCAAGGGGCCCCAGGCGGTGCAAAGGGCCACAGGCAGCACAGGAGGCCCCAGGCAGAGCACAGGGGCCCCAGGCAGCACAGGACGCCCCAGGCAGCGCGCAGGGGCCCAGGCAGAGCACGGGGCCCCAGGCAGCACACAGGAGCTACAGGCAGTGCACGGGACCCCAGGCGGCGCACAGGGGCCACCGGCAGTGCATGGGGCCCCAGGCATAGCACAGGGGCCCCATGCAGCACACAGGGCCCCAGGCAGAACACGGGGCCCCAGGCAGAACACAGGGGCCACAAGCAGTGCACGGGGCCCTAGGCAGCACACAGGGCCCCAGGCAGTGCACGGGGCCCCAGGTGGCACACGGGGCCCCAACGCCGCACAGGGGCCCCAGGCAGCGCACAGGGGCCCCAGGCGGTGCACGGGGCTCGAGGCGGCACATGGGGTCCCAGACGGCGCACAGCGGCCTCAGGCGGCGCACGGGGCCCCAGTCGGTGCACAGGGGACACAGAGAGCGCACAGGGGCCCCAGGCAGCGCACAGGGGCCCCAGGCAGCACACAAGGCCCCAGGCAACGCACAGAGGACCCAGGCGGCACACAGGAGCTACAGGCAGCGCACGGGGCCTCAGGTGGCGCAAAGGGGCCACAGGCAGCACAGGAGGCCCCAGGCAGCACAGGAGGCCCCAGGCAGCGCGCAGGGGCCCCAGGCAAAGCACGGGGCCCCAGGCGGCACACAGGAGCAACAGGCAACGCACGGGACTCCAGGCGGCGCACAGAGGCCACCGGCAGTGCACGGGGACCTAGGCAGCACACGGGGCCCCAGGCAGCGCACAGGGGCCCCAGACGGCGCACAGGGGACCCATGCGGCACACAGGAGCTAAAGTCAGCACACGGGGCCCCAGGCAGAGCACAGGGGCCCCAGGCAGCGCACGGGGCCCCAGGCGACGCACAGGGGCCACAGGCAGTGCATAGGGCCCCAGGCGACGCACAGGGGACACAGGCAGCACACGGGGCCCCAGGCGACGCACAGGGGACACAGGCAGCACATGGGGCCACAGGCAGCGCACAGGGGCCCCAGATGGCTCACAGGGGCCACAGGCAGCACATAAGGCCCCAGGCAGAGCACAGGGGGCCCAGGCAGCACACAGGGGCCCCAGGCAGCGCACAGGGGCCCCAGGCAGTGCACGGGACCCCAGGTGGCACACGGGGCCCCAGGCAGAGCACAGGGGCCCCAGACAGCACACTGGGCCCCAGGCAGCGCACAGGGGACCAAGACGGCGCACGGGGCCCCAGGCAGCGCACAGGGGCCCCAGGCAGTGCATGGGGCCCCAGGTGGCACATGGGGCCTCAGGCACCGCACAGGGGCCCCAGGCGGTGCACAGGGGCCCCAGGCAGCACACAAGCCCCCAGGCAGAGCACAGGGGCCCCAGACAGCACACAGGGCCCCAGGCAGCGCACAGGGGACCCAGGCAGCACACAGGAGCTAAAGGCAGCGCAAGGGGCCCCAGGCCACGCACAGGGGCCACAGGCAGCACACAAGGCCCCAGGCAGCACAGGAGGCACCAGGCAGCACACAGGGGCCCCAGGCAGCGCACGAGGCCCCAAGGCGACGCACATGGGCCACAGGCAGTGCACGGGGCCCCAGGCAGAGCACAGGGGCCAAAGGCAGCGCACGGGGTTCCAGACAGCACACTGGGGCCACAAGCAGCACAAAGGGCCCCAGGCAGCACACGGGGGCAAAAAGCAGCACTTGGGGGCCAAAGACAGCACAAGGGGCCCCAGGTAGCGCACAGGGCCCCAGGCGACGCACAGGGGCTACAGGCAGTGCATAGGGCCCCAGGCGACGTACAGATGACACAGGCAGCACACGGGGCCCCAGGCGACGCACAGGGGACACAGGCTGCACATGGGGCCACAGGCAGCGCACAGGGGCCCCAGATGGCGCACAGGGGCTACAGGCAGCACATAAGGCCCCAGGCAGAGCACAGGGGCCCCAGGCAGCACACAGGGGCCCCAGGCAGCGCACAGGGGCCCCAGGCAGTGCACAGGGCCCCAGGTGGCACACGGGGCCCCATGCAGAGCACAGGGTCCCCAGGTGGCACACGGAGCCTCAGGCACCGCACAGGGGCCCCAGGCGGCGCACGAGGCCCCAGAAAGTGCACAGGGGCCCAAGGCAGCGCACGGGGGGCCACAGGCAGCGCACAGGGTCCCCAGGCAGCGCACAGGGGCCCCAGGCAGCACACAAGGCCCCAGGAAGAGCACAGTGGCACAGGCAGCGCACAGGGGACCCATGCGGCACACAGGAGCTAAAGGCAGCGCACAGGGACCCAGGCCACGTACAGGGGCCACAGGCAGCATACAAGGCCCCAGGCAGAGCACAGGGGCCCAGGCAGCACAGGAGGCACCAGTCAGCGCACAGGAACCCCAGGCAGTGCATGAGGCCCCAGGCGACGCACAGGGGACACAGGCAGCACACGGGGCCACAGGCAGCGCACTGGGCCCCAGGCGACGCACAGGGGACACAGGCAGCACATGGGGCCTCAGGCGACGCACAGGGGACGCAGGCAGCACACGGGGCCACAGGCAGCGCACAGGGCCCCAGGCAACACACAGGGCCCTAGGCAGCGCACGGGGCCCCAGGCAGTGCTCAGTGGCCCCAAATGGCGCACAGGGGCCCCAGGCGGCGCACAGGAGCCACAGGCAGCACATAAGGCCCCAGGCAGAGCACAGGGGCCCCAGGCAGCACACAAGCCGCCAGGCAGCGCACAGGGGCCCCAGGTGGCACACGGGGCCCCAGGCAGCACACAAGCCTCCAGGCAGAGCACAGGGGCCCCAGACAGCAAACAGGGCCCCCGGCAGCGCAAAGGGGACCCAGGCGGCACACAGGAGCTAAAGGCAGCGCACGGGGCCCCAGGCCACGCACAGGGGCCACAGACAGCACACAAGGCCCCAGGCAGAGCACAGGGGCCCCAGGCAGCACAGGAGGCAACAGGCAACACACAGGGGCCCCAGGCAGCACATGAGGCCCCAGGCAACGCACAGGGGCGACAGGCAGTGCACGGGGCCCCAGGCAGAGCACAGGGGCCACAGGCAGCGCATGGGGTTCCAGACAGCACACAGGGGCCACAAGCAGCACAAAGGGCCCCAGGCAGCACACGGGGGCCAAAAGCAGCACACGGGGGCCAAAGACAGCACAAGGGGCCCCAGGCAGCTCACAAGCCGCCAGGCAGCGCACAGGGGACCCCAGGTGGGACACGGGGCCCCAGGCGGCGCACAGGGGCCCCAGGCAGCACACAAGCCGCCAGGCAGAGCACAGGAGCCCCAGACAGCACACAGGGCCCCGGCAGCACAAAGGGGACCCAGGCGGCACACAGGAGCTAAAGGCAGCGCACAGGGCCCCAGGCCACATACAGGGGCCACAGACAGCACACAAGGCCCCAGGCAGAGCACAGGGGCCCCAGGCAGCACAGGAGGCACCAGGCAGCACACAGGGGCCCCAGGCAGCGCACGAGGCCCCAGGCGACGCACAGGGGCCACAGGCAGTGCACGGGGCCCCAGGCAGAGCACAGGGGCCACAGGCAGCGCACGGGGTTCCAGACAGCACACAGGGGCCACTAGTAGCACAAAGGGCCCCAGGCAGCAAACGGGGCCAAAGCAGCACACGGGGGCCAAAGACAGCACAAGGGGCCCCAGGCATCTCACAGGGGCCCCAGGAGGCACACGGGGCCCCAGGCGGCACACAGGGGCCCCAGGCAGCACACAAGCCTCCAGGCAGCGCACAGGGGCCCCAGGTGGCACACGGGGCCCCAGGCGGCGCACAGGGGCCCCAGGCAGCACACAAGCCGCCAGGCAGAGCACAGGGGCCCCAGACAGCACACAGGGCCCCGGCAGCGCAAAGGGGACCCAGGCGGCACACAGGAGCTAAAGGCAGCGCACGGGGCCCCAGGCCACGCACAGGGGTCACAAACAGCACACAAGACCCCAGGCAGAGCACAGGGGCACCAGGCAGCACAGGAGGCACCAGGCAGCACACATGGGCCCCAGGCAGCGCACGAGGCCCAGGCGACGCACAGGGGCCACAGGCAGTGCACGGGGCCCCAGGCAGAGCACAGGGGCCACAGGCAGCGCACAGGGTTCCAGACAGCACACAGGGGCCACAAGCAGCACAAATGGCCCCAGGCAGCACACGGGGGCCAAAAGCAGCACACTGGGGCCAAAGACAGCACAAGGGGCCCCAGGCAGCTCACAGGGCCCCAGGCAAAGCACAGGGACTCCAGGCAGCTCACGGGGCCCCAGGCTGCACACAGGGACTCCAGGCAGTGCACAGGGGCCCAGGCTGCACACAGGGATCCCAGGCAGCGCACAGGGGCCACAGGCAGCACACGGCCCCAGGCAGAGCACAGTGCACGGGGCTCCAGGCAACGCATAGGAGCCACAGGCAGCACACGGGGCCCCAGGCCGCACACAGGAGCTACAGGCAGCGCATGGGGCTCCAGGCGACGCATAAGAGCCACAGGCAGCACACGGGGCCCCAGGCCGCACACAGGGGCTACAGGCAGCATACAAGGCCCCAGGCAAAGCACAGGGGCCCCAGGCAGCACACAGGGGCCCCAGGCAGCACACAGGGGCCCCAGACAGCACACGGGCCCCAGGCAGCGCACAGGGGACCCTGGCGGCACACAGGAGCTACAGGCAGTGCACGGGGCCCCAGGCGGCGCACAGGGGCCAAAGGCAGCACACAAGGCCCCAGGCAGAGCACAGGAGCCTCAGGAAGCGCACGGGGCCCCAGGCGGCACATGGGGCCCCAGGCGGCGCACAGGGGCAACAGGCAGCACACAAGACCCCAGGCAGAGCACAGGGGCCCCAGGCAGAGCACGGGGCCACAGGCAGCACATGGGGCCCCAGGCGGAGCACAGGGGCCCCAGGCAGCGCACGGGGCCCCAGTCAGTGCACAGGGGACTCAGGCAGCGCACAGGGCCCCAGGCAGCTCACAGGGGCTCCAGGCCGCACACAAGGCCCCCGGCAGAGCACAGGGGCCCCAGGCAGCGCACGGGGCCCCAGTCAGTGCACAGGGGACTAAGGCAGCGCACAGGGCCCCAGGCAGCACACGGGGCCAAAAGCAGCACACGGGGGCCAAAGACAGCACAAGGGGCCCCAGGCATCTCACAGGGGCCCCAGGAGGCACACGGGGCCCCAGGCGGCGCACAGGGGCCCCAGGCAGCACACAAGCCGCCAGGCAGCGCACAGGGGCCCCAGGTGGCACACGGGGCCCCAGGCGGCGCACAGGGGCCCCAGGCAGCACACAAGCCGCCAGGCAGAGCACAGGGGCCCCAGACAGCACACAGGGCCCCCGGCAGCGCAAAGGGGACCCAGGCGGCACACAGGAGCTAAAGGCAGCGCACGGGGCCCCAGGCCACGCACAGGGGCCACAAACAGCACACAAGACCCCAGGCAGAGCACAGGGGCACCAGGCAGCACACGAGGCCCCAGGCGACGCACAGGGGCCACAGGCAGTGCACGGGGCCCCAGGCAGAGCACAGGGGCTACAGGCAGCGCACAGGGTTCCAGACAGCACACAGGGGCCACAAGCAGCACAAAGGGCCCCAGGCAGCACACGGGGGCCAAAAGCAGCACACTGGGGCCAAAGACAGCACAAGGGTCCCCAGGCAGCTCACAGGGCCCCAGGCAAAGCACAGGGACTCCAGGCAGCTCACGGGGCCCCAGGCTGCACACAGGGACTCCAGGCAGTGCACAGGGGCCCCAGGCTGCACACAGGGATCCCAGGCAGCGCACAGGGGCCACAGGCAGCACACGGCCCCAGGCAGAGCACAGTGCACGGGGCTCCAGGCGACGCATAGGAGCCACAGGCAGCACACGGTGCCCCAGGCCGCACACAGGAGCTACAGGCAGCGCATGGGGCTCCAGGCGACGCATAGGAGCCACAGGCAGCACACGGGGCCCCAGGCCGCACACAGGGGCTACAGGCAGCATACAAGGCCCCAGGCAAAGCACAGGGGCCCCAGGCAGCACACAGGGGCCCCAGGCAGTACACAGGGGCCCCAGACAGCACACGGGCCCAGGCAGCGCACAGGGGACCCTGGCGGCACACAGGAGCTACAGGCAGTGCACGGGGCCCCAGGCGGCGCACAGGGGCCAAAGGCAGCACACAAGGCCCCAGGCAGAGCACAGGAGCCTCAGGAAGCGCACGGGGCCCCAGGCGGCACATGGGGCCCCAGGCGGCGCACAGGGGCAACAGGCAGCACACAAGACCCCAGGCAGAGCACAGGGGCCCCAGGCAGAGCACGGGGCCACAGGCAGCACATGGGGCCCCTGGCGGAGCACAGGGGCCCCAGGCAGCGCACGGGGCCCCAGTCAGTGCACAGGGGACTCAGGCAGCGCACAGGGCCCCAGGCAGCTCACAGGGGCTCCAGGCCGCACACAAGGCCCCAGGCAGAGCACAGGGGCCCCAGGCAGAGCACAGGGGCCCCAGGCAGCACACAGGGCTCCAGGCAACGCACAGGGGACCCAGGCGGCACACAGGAGCTACAGGCAGCGCATGGGGCCCCAGGCGGCGCAAAGTGGCCACAGGCAGCAAAGGAGGCCCTAGGCAGCACACAGGGGCCCCACGCAGCACATGACCCCAGGCAGAGCACAGTGGCCCAAGGCATCACACAGGTACCCCAGGTGGCGCACAGGGCCCCAGGCAGCACACAGGGCACCAGGCAGAGAACAGGGCCCCAGGCAGCATACGGGGCCCCAGGCAGCACACAGGGGCCCCAGACAGCACACTGGGGCCACAGGCAGCACACGGCCCCAGGCAGCACACAGGGCACCAGGCAGAGCACAGGGCCTCAGGCAGCGCACAGGGACCTTAAGGACTCACTAGTCCACTAATTGTACAATTTTATTGAGTACATAGGGACCACTGCACTGCTATAAGAAATGTATGTGACAAGGTTCCCTGATTTCTATAACAAATGTTAATGGCCTGATTAATGAAAATTGCCTCAGAGTAAAACCATTTTGGTTGTCCATAGCAACCAGAGGTCAGCTTTCAAACTTGAAACTGCTGAGGTAAAATGAAAGCTGACCTCTGATTGTCGGGGAACTAGAGCAGTCTGTCAGGCAGTGTCACTGTGTGAGGCCAGCTCTTCCTAATCTGCTAGTCACCTTCTAATTTCTGTGTTCCGTGAATAACATAAAGCAGAATTTCTGAAGGAATTTCCACTGAGGTAAATCTGCCCCATAATCTGCTCCTATGGGTGTATAGGAAAGATGTGTATCTTCGTACCGTGTTAGCCAGTAGATAGAAAAATATTTAGAATTGAGAGTCCTCAGTGGTTGATACCTTTTAATGGCTAACTGAAAAGATGGTAACAAATTGCAAGCTTTCGAGACTACTCCGGTCTCTTCATCAGGCAAAGACTTGGTCGCCTCAGAAAGACTTTTTTGAACCAGGGCTACCATCCAAGAACAATTGAAAACCAAATTACAAGAGCCACCAGAATATCAAGGAATCACCTGCTACATTACAAAACTAAAGAAGAAAATAACCGGGTGCCTCTAGTGGTCACCTACAATCCAAATCTGGAGATGCTAAGGGGAGCTGCACGGAAACTACAACCTTTACTACAAAAAGATGCCCGATTACAATCCATATTTCCAGACCCCCCACTACTATGTTTTAGGCAGCCCCCAAATCTAAGAAGCATCATTGTCAGAAGCTCCCTGTCCTCCCCAACAGCTGCAGGAACCTTTCCTTGCAACAGAAGAAGTGTAAAACATGTGCATCTATAATGACCACGGACAAGATAAAGATCCCCAACTCCCATCAGGACTACAAGATCCCAGGTACTTTCAGCTGCATCACATCTAATGTGGTGTACCTAATTATATGTACTAAATGTCCAACTGGGGGTCTGTATGTGGGGGAGACCGGGCAAAAACTGAGAACAAGGATGAATTCTCATCGCCACACGATAAGAGAAAAAAGAATGGATTTACCTGTGGCAAAACACTTTTGTATGCCCGGTCATAGCATAATGGATATGGAATTACTGGTATTAAAATCTAACTTCAAATCTGAGAAATATAGAAAGGTTTGGGAATACAAACTTATGATGACCTTTGACACTCTTAGTGCTGGAATGAACGTGTCACATGGATTCATGTCATTCTATATCAATTAAGGAATCTGCGTCTCTGACCTTCTAGGGGCATCAAAACACAACACCAGACCCCAATCAGAGGGCAATAAAACTCTCTCCTTATCTATGATCTGTTCCAATATTTATGTTCATTCCTCTGCCATAATGACAGTTCTGCTTCACGTCACTTGTCTTACCTATTGCACTATTCCTGTGTCCTCTTGTGTATATATATATATATATATATATATATATATATATATATGTGATTCTTCAGTTTTTGTTTTAGTCTTTGCCTGATGAAGAGACCGGAGTAGTCTCGAAAGCTTGCAATTTGTTACCATCTTTTCAGTTAGCCATTAAAAGGTATCAACCACTGAGGACTCTCAATTCTAAATATTTTCCTATGGGTGTATTCACACGTGTGAGAGCAGCAGTTAACAAATCGCTGCCATTTTTTTCTCACAGCAAATTTTGCCATACAGTATTATGCAAGGGCTGGGAGCCAAAAAATAGGGCATGTCAATGTTTCGTTCCCGCAGCCCTAAAATACAGTATTTCACCTATGTTCTTAATTTCCATGGGGGGAACTATGCCGCGCTTATTCCAGCAGATTTGCTACAGGTTTTGTGGCAATAAGGTCGTTTCACACAGGAGATTCTTTGGAGAGAATATTGCCAGACATTTTAGCTCTACAAATCACAACCTATTATTTTCAATGGCCGTATTCACATGGCTACATGACATCACATGGCCACATGACATCACTTGGTCACATGACATCACATGGCCACATGACATCACATGGCTAAATGTGAATATGCCCATTGATAACAATGGGTCATGATTTTTAGCGAGAAAATGGTCCGCAATAGTGTTGAGCGATACTGCTCGATATCTAAAAATATTGTATCGGAATGGTATCGCCGATATCACTAAATATCGTCGATATCCGATTCCGATACCGGAAGTCCCATGTAAGTCTATGGGAACAAAATATCGACATTAAAAAAAAACATTCTTGCCTTGTTGGTTAATTGTACATGAAGGAAAACAACAAAGACTAATGTAGAATGTATTGGTGGAGGTTGAGGAGACAATAAAGGCATACATGTTTAACCCAATGCATTGGAATAGCATTAATATATTTTTTTTTGGAAATACGTTTGGATTGACTAACAAATTGACAATGTTGTTAACCTTTTTTCTATTTTGGCAAATATGTATGTTTCACAACTTCCATGCTCTTCACCTTTTTAACTTTTGCCAGTGCCACACTTTCTCCTTCATAATCTTCAGCAGCAGCATCATCTTTCTCATCAAATTATTCTTCATCTTCACCTTCTTAATCTTCTTCTTAAACTTCTTGCTATTCATGTTTTTGTTTACATTACTCATATTGTTATTATTAAACTAATTAATCTTCTTCATATTCAAATTCTTCATCTTCTTCCTCTTCATCTTCTTCATCATATTCTTATTTGTGACAGAGATTCCTGTACTTGTAATCTGTAAAAGTATGAATTGTTCATCCTTCCGTTCTTGCTGTCACAAAAGATTTAAATTACAACAGTATTTGTCCGTGTTCAGTTTAGCCTGCAGCAGCAGGCATTTTCCAGGGGCACCACGAGGAGGAACGGACTCAACCCCATACACTGCTTAGTCTTCTTCTGCTTAGAATTTAGAGCATATATTTTGCTCTTCATTTTGGTCTTATACTTCATGTTCTTCTGCTTTTTGATCTTCTGCTTATTGTTCTTCTGTCTCTTGTTCTGTATCTTGTAGTTTGTCTTAACCTTCTTTGTCCTGTTGGTGATCTTCTTCTGGGTAATCTTTTATTTTTTCTTTGTGATGGTGTTCAGGCTGGTTGGCTTCATGCTCGTCGTCCTTGTTGTCGTCATCTTCTTCTGGGTGGTCTTTAAGGTCGTTTAATTTCCGAGAAACAGCTGACGTTACTGGAACCCTGACGGGTATCAGATGGAGCAAGAGACAATGGAAGTAACGAGGACCAGCTGACTGTGCTGGAACCCGGACGGGAAGCAGAAGGAAAAGAGGCAATGTCACAACCGAGTACCAGCTGACGTTACTGTGACACGGTTACTAAGCAGGAGGTACCTGTGCTCCAAAGCACTACCAAGGACCAGCAGACGTTGGTGGAACTCGGATACGGAGATGGAGGCACCTAGGCCAAAGGCACTGGGGAGAACCAGTTGACGGTACTGGACCCCGGACGGGTAGCAGAAGGAAAAGAGGCAATGTCACAACCGAGTACCAGCTGACGTTACTGTGACACGGTTACTAAGCAGGAGGTACCTGTGCTCCAAAGCACTACCAAGGACCAGCAGACGTTGGTGGAACTCGGATACGGAGATGGAGGCACCTAGGCCAAAGGCACTGGGGAGAACCAGTTGACGGTACTAGACCCCGGACAGGTAGCAGAAGGAAAAGAGGCAATGTCACAACCGAGTACCAGCTGACGTTACTGTGACACGGTTACTAAGCAGGAGGTACCTGTGCTCCAAAGCACTACCAAGGACCAGCAGACGTTGGTGGAACTCGGATACGGAGATGGAGGCACCTAGGCCAAAGGCACTGGGGAGAACCAGTTGACGGTACTGGACCCCGGACGGGTAGCAGAAGGAAAAGAGGCAATGTCACAACCGAGTACCAGCTGACGTTACTGTGACACGGTTACTAAGCAGGAGGTACCTGTGCTCCAAAGCACTACCAAGGACCAGCAGACGTTGGTGGAACTCGGATACGGAGATGGAGGCACCTAGGCCAAAGGCACTGGGTAGAACCAGTTGACGTTACTGGACCCCGGACGGGTAGCAGAACGCACCCATGAAAATGTAAGTTGACAGGACGCAAGCCGTCCGCAGTTACCGAATCACACAGTCCTACAGTGGGTGCTTGTCCTATTGTCACAATGGAAACAGCCTTTATTTACATATCCCACAGCACACATAGGAATCACCTAAACTGCAGGCACCATAGAGTCGGCTAACCCGAATGCAACACGACAGCACAACTTATTGGAGGATAATTGACGTTCACACTGCCAGGAAACAGCTGTCGTGCTGTAACCAGGCTGGCCAGGAGTCATTACCCCTGCCAATTACTTACGAGCAACAAATGGCGGTGTTGTAGCCCAGGGAGTAGAGTTCAGGTGGTAGAAAGATGAACATAACAGGAGACATGGAAAACGTTGCCAAACAGTTATTTAATCTGAAAACGGACAGGCAAATTCAGGTGAGATCCATGCCTTGTTCATTTTCAGAAAAGTAAGCCGGTCTACATTCTCTGAGGATAGTCGCATGCGACGGTCTGTTACTACACCACCTGCAGCACTAAAGACGCGCTCAGATAATACACTGGCAGCAGGGCAAGCCAGCACCTCCAATGCATACTGGCTAAGCTCTGGCCATGTATCCAACTTAGAGACCCAAAATTTGAAAGGGGAAGAGGCATCTGGGAGTACACTTAGAGGGAAAGCCAAGTAGTCTGTCACCATCTTACGGAAACGTTTCTTCCTGGTGACTGGAGCCGTCTCGGATGGTGTAGACCTTGCTGGCGCTGTCACAAAACTTTGCCACATTTGTAACATACAGTTCTTGCCCTGTGCAGAGGCGCTGCTTCTGCTCCCTCTTGTTGTAGAGGTGTCTACACTGCCTCGACGCACAGAGCTGCTTTGTAAAGCAGTAGCAGCAGCAGCAGCTCTCTCGGCTGGAATGTACAACAGTATGGATTGCACCAGTGTGTCTTGGTACTCCTGCATTTTACGGTCCCGGTTCACCGGTGTGATGAGGGTTTGTAAGTTGTCCCGGTAGCGAGGGTCTAGGAGGGTGTACACCCAATAATCTGACGTGCTGAGAATGTGGGCGATGCGGCGGTCGTTTCTCAGGCACTGAAGCATGAAATCAACCATGTGCTGCAGACTCCCAACTGGCCAACAAAGGCTGTCCTCTGGAAGAGGCGTCATCTCTGCCTCCTCTGCATCACCCCACCCTCGCTCTACATACTGACTAGAGCGTTGTGTACCTCCCTCTGTAGGGATTTCTTCCTCCTCCATTGACTCCTCCTCCTCCTCATCCTCCTCACAAAGTGAGCCCTGCCCAGCCCTTTGTGAGGAACCACGTTGCGCTGACTGTCCTGAAGGTAATTGAATTTGTGACTCCTCATCCTCCACCTCTTCCAAAACCTCTTCCTTTAGTGCTTTCAGTGATTTCTGAAGCAGGCAGATAAGGGGGACAGTCATGCTGACTAGTGCATCATCTGCACTCGCCATCCGCGTTGAGACATCAAACGCACGCAAAACGTCGCAGATGTCCTTCATAGAGGCCCACTCAGTAGTGGTGAAGTGTGAACGGCGCAAATTGCGAGTTGATTGCGCCTGTTGCAGCTGATACTCCATTACTGCTGGCTGCTGCTCACACAACCGCTCCAACATATGTAACGTGGAATTCCACCTGGTGGGTACGTCACATATGATGCGATGTTCAGGAAGGCGAAATCTGACTTGCAGAGCTGCAATGCGCGATCTGGCCATGCTGGAACGTCGCAAGTGAGCGCACTCTAGGCGGACCTTGTGCAGCAGTGCATCAAGATCCGGATAGTCCCTCAAAAAACTCTGCACGACCAAGTTGAGCACATGTGCCAGACATGGTATGTGAGTGAGGTTGCCAAGGCCCAGAGCTGCCACCAGATTTCAGCCATTGTCACACACTACCAAGCCTGGCTGGAGATTAGCTGACAAAAACCACACGTCGCTCTCCTGCTTGATGGCATCCCAGAGCTCCTGCGCTGTGTGTCTTCGATTCCCCATGTAAATTAATTTCAGGACGGCCTGTTGACGTTTGGCCACGGCTGTGCTCATATCGGTCGCAACAGGTAAGCGTTCACGGGTCCATGTGGAGGTAGACCGTGACGGCTCGTGCAGCGATGATTCTGAGGAACTGGAGTAGGAGGAGGAATCAATGTGTACAGACTGGATTCCTGCAATCCTTGGAGTTGCGCAGAACACGTACAGCGCCACTGGCAAGATCTGTACCCGGCTCCACAACATTGACCCAATGGGCAGTGAGGGAAAGGTATCGTCCCTGGCCATGGGTACTGGTCCACGCATCGGTGGTCAGGTGGACCCTGCTACTGACGGCGTTTAGTAGCGCATGTTTAATGTTTCCCTCGACATGTTTTTGCAGAGCAGGGACGGCTTGCCTGCTGAAATAAAATCGGCTTGGCACATTATATTGTGGGACTGCCAATGCCATAAAGTTCCTGAAACTGTCAGTCTCCACCAGCCTGAATGACAGCATTTCAAGGGACAGGAGTTTTGCAATGCCAGCATTCAGAGCCTGTGCTCGTGGATGGTTTGCCGAGTATGGCCGTCTTTTATCCCATGCCTGTTGTACCGATGGCTGTTTTTTGTTCTGGGAGTGTGATGATGACTGTGAACTTGCTGCTGTGGGTGGAATAACAGTTTGTCTATGGACAACAGTGACCGAGGTTCTTCCATGGAGATCCTGTGAGGAAGCCGAACCAGGTGTGTGTGAGCTGGAGGTAGAGGCTCGAACACGACCTGAAGATGTAGGTGCTGCTGTAGGTTGGCCTACATCTCCAGTGTGTCTTTGTAACTCAGCTACGTGCTTTGTCCATACATGTTTCCACATATTTGTGGTATTCAGGTTACTGATATTTTTACCTCTTTTAACTTTTTGCTTACACAGCTTGCATTGAACATAGCAAATATCATCTACAAGTCTGTCAAAAAAGGACCACGCAGTGCAAGTCATGGGAGCGCCAATTTTGACATTTCTAAGAGAACTGCTCCCAACAGGTGCCAAACTGGAGGCTACAGGCAAGCGAGTCTGCAGCCTACCTCTCCCTCCTCTTTGTACCGTTGGGACAATCTCTTCCTCAGAGCTGCTCCCACCACCTTGCTGTTGCTCACGCCATGTTGGGTCTCGGACTTCATCATCTCCACTACCCTCTTCCAACACCTGCTGCTGTTGGATGGTCTGGGCAGCACCATGCTCCACAAAACCTGGCACCTGAGTCTCATCATCATCATAAGATGCGTTCTGCGGTGTGCTGTCCATCGGCACTGGCTCACCCGCCTCTTCAGATTGAGAGAGACACAGCTGTTGCGCATCACTGCATACTCCCTCTTCTTCAAATTGCAGAATGCTGCTTGCCTGTGCCCGTGTTTGCGAGCCAACAGATTCTGAGAACAGAAGCAGAGACTCAGCTGGCTCCTGTACAGAACTCTCTGACTGCCTGGGCAATTTGACAGGCGGTGAACAGACAGATGGTTGCTCAACAGTGTTGTGTTCCTGAGAAGAGGTGGAAGGAATTGAAGTCGATGCATTGGCTGCCATCCAACCAACAACGGCTTCAATTTGTTCTTCCCGCAGCAGGGGGGCACGCCGAGCTCCTACCAAAGTGCGCATAAAGGAACGCTCACGGGGATAAATGGTGGATGCTGTGTCACTGAGGGCGGCAGCAGCCACAGAATCCCCACGTCCTCTCCCTGCTGAAACTCCACGGCCACGACCACGTGCCTTACTCACTGACTTCTTCATCTTGGTAGATTGATAAAGAAAGTCAGAAAAGTTATAAGGCCTAAGTGTGGTTATTACGCAGAGACTGAAGTGAACACTGAAACACAACTGTTCACAATCTGTGAAAGGCTACTCCTTTGTCTACTTCTATAGTGTTTGCAACCAATGTATTGGATACGGATGGAAGCGCGTCACACTAATAGATTATATTTTAAATGGAATGGAGCAGAACCAATTGGAGATAAATGAAAAGGATGAGGCACTGAGACACGCTCAGCAGAGTACAAGCAGCAGTGCTTGAACAAGTAACTGGAGCGTGATGTGCACTCAAAAAATAAAAAACACAGACTGAAGTGAACACTGAAACACAACTGTTCACAATCTGTGAAAGGCTACTCCTTTGTCTACTTCTATAGTGTTTGCAACCAATGTATTGGATACGGATGGAAGCACGTCACACTAATAGATTATATTTTAAATGGAATGGAGCAGAACCAATTGGAGATAAATGAAAAGAATGAGGCACTGAGACACGCTCAGCAGAGTACAAGCAGCAGTGCTTGAACAAGTAACTGGAGCGTGATGTGCACTCAAAAAATAAAAAACACAGACTGAAGTGAACACTGAAACACAACTGTTCACAATCTGTGAAAGGCTACTCCTTTGTCTACTTCTATAGTGTTTGCAACCAATGTATTGGATACGGATGGAAGCGCGTCACACTAATAGATTATATTTTAAATGGAATGGAGCAGAACCAATTGGAGATAAATGAAAAGGATGAGGCACTGAGACACGCTCAGCAGAGTACAAGCAGCAGTGCTTGAACAAGTAACTGGAGCGTGATGTGCACTCAAAAAATAAAAAACACAGACTGAAGTGAACACTGAAACACAACTGTTCACAATCTGTGAAAGGCTACTCCTTTGTCTACTTCTATAGTGTTTGCAACCAATGTATTGGATACGGATGGAAGCGCGTCACACTAATAGATTATATTTTAAATGGAATGGAGCAGAACCAATTGGAGATAAATGAAAAGGATGAGGCACTGAGACACGCTCAGCAGAGTACAAGCAGCAGTGCTTGAACAAGTAACTGGAGCGTGATGTGCACTCAAAAAATAAAAAACACAGACTGAAGTGAACACTGAAACACAACTGTTCACAATCTGTGAAAGGCTACTCCTTTGTCTACTTCTATAGTGTTTGCAACCAATGTATTGGATACGGATGGAAGCGCGTCACACTAATAGTTAAATTGCATGGAGCTGCAAGAATTACACTGAAGAAAAAAAAAAGAGTCTGTGAGTGACACGTGCAGATGCCTACAGACAGCGTTGCATGCAGAGCAAACTGCAGCGTCACCTGCACTCACACACACCTTGCAGAGCTGTTAAAACAACACTGCAGGCAAAAGGAAGCTTTACACAGCGGTTGGTGCTAGCCTGCCTACAGCACAGTACACTAAATCGCAATCTCTAACTGTCCCTCAGAGTCAGCACAGCAGCGTTCTGTCCCTTACTGAATTCACAGCACAGTGACGCTAAAATGGCGGCGGCGCCTTTTATAGTGCATTCTGACATCATTTCAGCATCCAATCACAGCCATGCCATTAGTTAACATGACCGCAGCAGTACAGGATGTGCCCACACTTCTTAGGATTCCTCATTGGCTGACTAAAATCACATTGCCTCTCAAAGAATTATGGGAACTTCCGATTCCGGTATCCGATAAGAAGAAAATATTGAAACTAATTATCGAAAGGCCGATAGAGCTA
Organism: Oophaga sylvatica; assembly: GCA_033576555.1. Classification (NCBI taxonomy): domain Eukaryota; kingdom Metazoa; phylum Chordata; class Amphibia; order Anura; family Dendrobatidae; genus Oophaga; species Oophaga sylvatica. Next base: position 129,874 of record JARQOD010000619.1, read on the forward strand.
ATATCGGCCGATACCCGATATTTGCAGTATCGTATCGCTCAACACTAGTCCGCAATTCTCATGCCAAAAAATCGCCCCTGTGAAACGGCCCTAATGCTGTGGATTTGCTGCACAATTGGCTTCATATACAACCCATCCCAGGTTGTGCCATCGCTATACACAACATTCATATTCTAACTTTGCTTTCTTACAGTCGACACCTGATACACTGCTGTAAAGCTGGCAGCGCTGTTCAAGCACCATGTATTTCCTTCAGGAAATGCCCATCTAGTTTTTTTTAATTTTTAAACACTTTTTTCTTTTACTTTTGGCATGCTTCAATAGCCTCTATAGGAGGCTAGAAGCATGCACAACTCGATCACCTCTGCTACATATGGGCGATCAGCAGATCGCCCATATGTAGCAGATTTACTGCATGGCTTTGAGCGCCGACCACTGGGAGGGGCTCACAGCAATGTTCCGGCAACAACCATAAGGTCTCTATGAGACCTCTGGTTGTCAAGGCAACGCATCGCCGAAACGATCACATGACGGGGGTCGGCGATGCACTTATTTCCAGCCCGGCGGCCGGAAGCGCTAGTTAAATGCCCGCTGTCAGCTTTGACAGCAGTATTTAACCCCTTCGTGACCCAGCCTATTTTGACCTTAACCCCTTAACGACCAAGCCATTTTGTAGGTTAAAGACCAGGCCAATTTTTACATTTCTGACCACTGTCTCTTTATGAGGTTATAACTCTGGAACGCTTCAACGGATCTTGGCGATTCTGAGAATGTTTTCTCGAGACATATTGTACTTCATGATAGTGGTAAAATTTGTTCAATATAACTTGCGTTTATTTATGAAAAAAATGGAAATATGGCAAAAATGTTGAAAATTTTGCAATTTTCAAACTTTTAATTTTTATGCCATTAAATCAGAGAGATATGTCACAAAAATTAGTTAATAAATAACATTTCCCACATGTCTACTTTACATCAGCACAATTTTGGAACCAAAATTTTTTTTTGTTAGGAAGTTATAAGTGTTAAAAGTTGACCAGCAATTTCTCATTTTTCCAACAAAATTTACAAAATCATTTTTTTTAGGGGCCACCTCACATTTGAAGTGAATTTGAGGAGTCAATTTGACAGAAAATACCCAAAAGTGACACCATTCTAAAAACTGCACCCCTCAACGTGTTCAAAGCCACATTCAAGAAGTTTATTAACCCTTTAGGTACTTCACAAGAATTGAAGCAATGTGGAAGGAAAAAATTAACATTTAACTTTTTTTCCCAAAATTTTTCTTTCGACACAATTTTTTAAAATTTTGTCAAGGGTATCAGTAGAAAATGAACCACAATATTTGTTGTACAATTTCTCCTGAGTACATCGATACCCCATGTGTGGGGGTAAACCACTATTTGGGCGCATGGCAGAGCTCGGAAGGGAAGCAGCGCCATTTGACTTTTTTGGCTGGAATTGAGATTGGACGCCATGTCGCATTTGGAGAGTCCCTGTGTGCCTAAACAGTGGAAATCCCCCACAAGTGACCCCATTTTGGAAACTAGACCCCCAAGGTAACTTATCTAAATGTGTTGTGAGAGCTTTTAACCCCCAAGGGCTTCACAGAAGGTTATAACGTAGAGCCGTAAAATTAAAAAATCATGTTTTTTCCACAAAAATGATCTTTTCATCCCAATTTTTATTTTCCAAAGGATAAAAGGACCCCAAAAGTTATTGTGCAATTAGTCCTGAGTACGCTGATACCCCATATGTGGGGGTAAACCACTATTTCGGTGCATGGCAGAGCTCGGAAGGGAAGCAGCGCCATTTGACATTTTTGGCTGGAATTGAGATTGGACGCCATGTCGCATTTGGAGAGTCCCTGTGTGCCTAAACAGTGGAAACCCCCCACAAGTGACCCCATTTTGGAAACTAGACCCCCCAAGTAACTTATCTAAATGTGTAGTGAGAGCTTTGAACCCCCAAGGGCTTCACAGAAGGTTATAACGTAGAGCCGTAAAATTAAAAAATCATGTTTTTTCCACAAAAATGATCTTTTCATCACAATTTTTATTTTCTAAAGGATAAAAGGACCCCAAAAGTTATTGTGCAATTATTCCTGAGTACGCTGATACCCCATATGTGAGGGTAAACCACTATTTGGGTGCATGGCAGAGCTCGGAAGGGAAGCAGCGCCATTTGACTTTTTTGGCTGGAATTGAGATTGGACGCCATGTTGTATTTGGAGAGCCCCTGTGTGCCTAAACAGTGGATACCCCCCACAAGTAACCCCATTTTGGAAACTAGACCCCCCAAGGAACTTATCTAGATGTGTGGTGAAAGCTTTGAACCCCCAAGGGCTTCACAGAAGGTTATAACGTAGAGCAGTAAAATTAAAAAATCATATCTTTTCCACAAAAATGATCTTTCCACCCCCAATTGTTATTTTCCAAAGGGTAAAAGGACCCCAAAAGTTATTGTGCAATTTCTCCTGAGTACGCTGATACCCCATATGTGGGGGTAAACCACTATTTGGGCGCATGGCAGAGCTTGGAAGGGAAGCAGCGCCATTTGACTTTTTTGGCTGGAATTGAGATTGGACGCCATGTCTCATTTGGAGAGTCCCTGTGTGCCTAAACAGTGGAAACCCCCACAAGTGACCCCATTTTGGAAACTAGACCCCCAAGGAACTTATCTAGATGTGTGGTGAAAGCTTTGAACCCCAAGGGCTTCACAGAAGGTTATAACGTAGAGCAGTAAAATTAAAAAATCATATCTTTTCCACAAAAATGATCTTTCCACCCCCAATTGTTATTTTCCAAAGGGTAACAGGACCCCAAAAGTTATTGTGCAATTTGTCCTGAGTATGCTGATACCCCATATGTGGGGGTAAACCACTATTTTGACGCATGGCAGAGCTGGAAAGTGAAGGAGCGCCTTTTTCAAATGCAGATTTTGATGGAATGGTCTGCGGGTGTCATGTCACGTTTGGAGAGCCCCTGATGTGCCTAAACAGTAGAAACCCCCCAAGTGACTCCATTTTGGAAACTAGACCCCCCAAGGAACTTATCTAGATGTGTGGTGAGCACTTTGAACCCCAAGTGCTTCACAGAAGTTTATAACGTAGAGCCGTGAAAATAAAAATATCATATTTTTTTCCACAAAAATAATCTTTTTGCCCCCAAATTTTTATTTTTATAAGGGTAACAGGAGAAATAGGACCCCAAAAACTATTGTGCAATTTGTCCTGAGTACGCTGATATCCCATATGTGGGGGGGAACCACTATTTTGACTGCATGGCAGAGCTCGGAAGGGAAGGAGCACCGTTTTTAAATGCAGACTTTGATGGAATGGTCTGCGGGTGTCATGTCGTGCTTGGAGAGCCCCTGATGTGCCTAAACAGTAGAAACCCCCACAAATGACCCCATTTTGCAAACTAGACCCCCAAGGAACTTATCTAGATGTGTAGTCAGCACTTTGAACCCCAAGGGCTTCACAGAAGTTTATAATGTAGAGCCGTGAAAATAAAAAAATCATATTTTTTTCCACAAAAATGACCTTTTTGCCCCAAATTTTTATTTTTCTAAGGGTAACAGGAGAAATAGGACCCCAAAAGCTATTGTGCAATTTGTCCTGAGTACGCTGATATCCCATATGTGGGGGGGAACCACTATTTTGATGCATGGCAGAGCTCGGAAGGGAAGGAGCACCGTTTTTAAATGCAGACTTTGATGGAATGGTCTGCGGGTGTCATGTCGCGCTTGGAGAGCCCCTGATGTGCCTAAACAGTAGAAACCCCCCACAAATGACCCATTTTGCAAACTAGACCCCCAAGGAACTTATCTAGATGTGTGGTTAGCACTTTGAACCCCCAAGGGCTTCACAGAAGTTTATAATGTAGAGCCGTGAAAATAAAAAAATCATATTTTTTTCCACAAAAATTACCTTTTTGCCCCAAATTTTTATTTTTATAAGGGTAACAGGAGAAATAGGACCCCAAAAGCTATTGTGTATTTTGTCCTGAGTACGCTGATACCCCATATGTGGGGGGGAACCACTGTGATCGCCTTACTGCGATCTTTGGGAGGCACAATGAACAAATCCACAAAAGGTGAAGAATTGGTTTTATTTTTTACGCCGTTCCTCGTGCGGTATTAGTGATTAGGCGACTTTATTCCTCGGATCGGTGCGATTACAGCGATACCAGATTTACATCCTTTTTTCATGTTTAGCTTCTGTCACACACTAAAAGATGCTTTTTCTTGGAATAATTTTTTGTAAGAAATTTTTGCATCGCCGTATTTTGAGAGCTATAATTTTTCCATATTTCGGCCGACAGAGTTATCTGTGGGCTTATTTTTTGCGGGACGAGCTGACGTTTTTATTGGTACCATATTCAGGCACATAACGTTTTTTGATCGTTTCCTATTCCGATTTTTGTGGAATCAGAATGAACAAAAACCAGCAATTCAGGAATTGTTTTTTTTTTTTTTTTCCTCCGTTCCGCGTGTGGTAAAATTGATAAAGCAGATTTATTCTTCGGGTCACTACAGTTATGGCGATTCCTCATTTATATATTTTTTTTTATGTTTTGGCGTTTTTTACACAATAAAAAATTTTATAGAAAAAATAATTATTTTTGCATCAGTTTATTCCGCGAGCTATAACTTTTTTATTTTTTTGCTGATGATGTTGTATAGTGGCTTGTTTTTTGCAGGACAAGATGACGTTTTCAGCGGTACCATGATTATTTATATCTGACTTTTTGATAGCGTGTTATTGCACTTTTTCCAAGCGGTATAATGATACCGCTTGGAAAAAGTATAATTTACTACTTTTTTGTGTTTTTTTTTTACGGCTTTCACTGAAGGGGTTAACTAGGGTTACGCTTTTATAGATGGGATTTTTACGGACGTGGCGATACCTAACATGTGTATGTTTTTTGTTTTTTATTTTTTTTATTACATAAAAATGTGTATTTTTTAGGGGATTTTTTTTAAATTATTTTTTAATATTTTTTTTTACAATTTTTTTAAAAAAAATGATTTTTTTTAACTTGTCCCTTTATGGGACTTTCACTTTTTTTACTTTTTATTGCAGTTACAATGCATTGCAATGCTCTGGCATTGCAATGCATTGCAACTATAGTGGAAGCTGCTGTGACAATGATCACAGCAGCTTCCCGTAGCTAAATGACCCGGAGGTTGTCATGACAACCCCCGGGTCATCAAGGCAGAGATCGGCAGGGTGCTGATCTGAGGCAGAGGGAGCTCCCGACCTCTGCCTCCCCCCTGAGCTCTGCGATCGTGCTCGATCGCAGCAGTCAGGGGGTTAACAGCCAGGGGCGGTGGGGGCTCCGCTCCTGGCTGTCAGTGCAGGAAGCCTGGCCACTGCAGCGCTGGCTCCTGCACTGATCGCGCTGGGGAAGCTGAAATTTCAGCTTCTCCTGCACGATCGCTGCTGTGTTTGGTCAGTCAGATTGACTGACCAAGCACAGCGCTGTAGGTGCGGGGACCGACGGAAAAGGTCCCGCACCGCTTGCCGTGCCTGTCAGCTGTCTGTGACAGCTGTCGGCACTGATCTACCACTGCGTGTTTACACGCAGTGGTAGATCAAAGCCATGACGTGCAGAGTCCGTCCTGGTGCCGGAACTGGCACCTTGCCATGACGGACTCTGCACGTCAGTGGACATTAAGGGGTTAAAGACCTTGCCATTTTTTGCAATTCTGACCAGTGTCCCTTTATGGGCTCATACCTATTTGTGGAAAAAAAAACGGTCCGTTTTCTGGATGGAAAAAACGGTCCAAATATATACAATTGTCATGCGATTGTCATGCGATTTGTATGCGATTTTTAATTGCTCCATCCGTTTTCCATCAGTTTTCCATCTGTATGCAATGCGATTTTAACATGAGGTTTTACATAGAGCAGTTATCTCTATGTAAAAAGTCATGTAAAAATCACATTGTAAAAAAAAATGTACACAAAAAGCAAATAATTATATCTATTTATATATATAAATATAGGTCATACACTTCTACATAGTATAATATCCGCTAATTCATCCCCGGCTATACTGTAAAATCACACTGACAGCTTTAATAAAGAATAGAAACAATACATATACAGACATGGAATACATATATATGTATATATATATATGTCATTGTGACATATATATCTACATATATTTATAGTTCATACACTTCTACATACTGTAATAGCCGCTAATTCAATTGCCGGCTTTTGTGAAATCACAGAACCCGACATGAAATGATACATGGT